>CAUYQG010080259.1:0-10704 GCA_963574415.1 Tarsius wallacei
GCCCGGCTAATTTTTTGATTTATTGTAGAGATGAGGTCTCGCTTGCCCAGGCGGGTCTCGAACCCACGGGCTCAGGCAATCCACTCACCTCAGCCTCCCAAAGGCGCGGGATTACAGGCTGAGCCACCGAGCCCGGCTGGAGCGAACTTTTCTTAAATAAATGTTTCTTCTTTCACCTCTTTGTATGTTGCAATTCTTTACATGACTCAGATCTCTGGGTTGCCTGCGTGCACCTCCAGCACGCTGGCTCCTGCGGTGCTTTGCCCTCTCCACCCATCCACCCTCACCCTATCCATACCCTAACAATGTTGAGCATCTTTTCATGTGTTCATTTGCCACCCAGACACACTCCTTAGTGAAGCCTCTGTTCAAATTCTTTGCCTGTTTTGAAATTGGGTTGTCTTCTTTGTAAATTGTACGAATTGTTTATAGATTCAAGATACAGGTCCTTCGTTGAATTTTTTCCCAGTCACTGTGAATTTCCAGTTATCCATGGACTTTGCCTCAGGATACCAATATGAGTAAACAGAGCAGCCACTTACCTCCAAACCTGTAACTTTATTGGAGTGCTTGTAAACCCTTGTCGTTGTCGAAGAGATTTTATTTGTTTCCAAGTCCGTAACATACTGCGTAGTAGGGACACATCCTTTTCTCGTTCCAAGTCATATAGCTGTTTTGTATTACTACAATAATGGTGGATCAAAAATAAGTTAGTGGGTTAGAATTATAAGTCATTAAAAATGATATGAAAGAAAGTTTTTCACTAACTCTTCTGAACCCCCTCCATATCTAATTTTTTTGGTTTTACTGACCCCTGAAACCCTACCTTATTACTTTCAAATTTTCCCACTGAAAATCCATTATTAGAAAATCAGCTGGGCATGGTGGCTCATGCCTGTAATCTCAGCACTTTGGGAGGCTGAGGTGGGAGGATTGCTTGAGTCCAAGATTTCGAGACCAGCCTGAGCAACATAGCAAGACTTCATCTTTACTAAAAGTAAAAAATAAAAAAAAATTTTGCTGGGTATGGTGGCATGTTCCTGTAGTCTCAGCTACACTGGAGGCTGAGGTGGAAGGATCACCTGAGCCCAGGAAGTTGAGGCTACAGTGAGTGGTGATCATGCCGTTGCACTCCAGCCTGGGCAACAGAGTGAGATTCTGATGAGAAAGAGATAGAGAGAGAGAGAGAGAGAGGACGAAGGGAGAGGAGGAAGGGGAGGAGGGGGAGGGAGGGAGGGGGAGAGGAAAAAAGAGGGAAAAGGAAGGAAGGGAGGGAGAGAGAGAGGGAGGAAAGAAAGAAAAAAGAAAGAAATATATTCATTCCCTTATGGTTTTTCACTATTCAAAATTCCCTGCTAAAAATGCAAATGTTCCTAAGAAAGGAAATATCCCAGCTAGAACTCTGCAAGATTCTGAAGTCCCAAAGAGAAGAACAACGGTGGAAGAAAGAAACAATGAAAGGAAGGAGGTGGAACGCCCATACGTGTTGATAATTTTGCTTGCTATCTATCCAGCATTTAATTTCTGGTTGGTATTTCACTATTTACAAAAAAAAAAAAGGGGAAACCAGGTGGTGCATACCCTCCAATGCTTTGATGAAGTTTGACACGCCCACATTTATGATGCAACTCAGTAAGTTCTACTTGGGCAGCTCCAAAGCCACTAGCGTGGAATTAGTTTAGATTTAGGATACCAAAATCTCTAGAGGTCTTGATGGTAGAGGATGGCAGCGGTCCCACAACACAGAGTTTGAGTCACTCTGAGAAAGTTCTGGGTAGGGGTTCTTATTTAGTTAAAGTACATGAAGATAGAAAATAGGCCTTTCAAAACTCATTTTATATCACTTCCTCAGTGTTGCCTTCCTTGAATACCCTATGCCATGAAATTAATTTTCGTATCATAGCCCTTTATGCTTGTTAAAATAATCATATGATTGTAAAAAACATTTTGTGCAATCCTGTATCACTTCTTAATTCACTCTTGTAGCTGAAGTGTGAAAAAAAGAATAATTAAGGGAGTGTGGCCATTTTGAGTAAATGCTGTTATAGAAGTGTGATGCAGTAGAAATAAAAGCAAGATACCAGGAGTCAGACAAACATATTTTTAACTGTGGTTCTTCTACTTATTTAAGAAAACTGCTTAAGTGTTCTGAGTCCTAATTTTTCTTCAACTTCTCAATGCCTATCTGAAGTACCTCTAAACTGAAAGCAATGAATACAATTATAATCAGAAAAAAATAAAATAAATGCACTATTCTCCATGTATTTCCAGTTTTTTTGACATTCTGTGGAGTATTCATTAAACATTTTTCAGATTAACAATTAGAATCATTGCTTCAAACTTAGAGGTACTTTGCCTGATTAGGTAGTAAGCATAATGTTAAACCATCCTTGCATGCCTGGAATGATTCCAACTTGGTCATATTGCATTACACGAAACAATTCTGCTTAGCACATTTGTATCTAAGTTCATGAATTAAATTGCGTTGCACCTTTTTCTTTCTTGATATTGCATATTTGTAAGGCTTCATTTTTTTCTTCCTTGATCAGCCTTGCCAGAGTTTATCAATTTGTATCAAACATTTGGGTTTATTGATTTTATCTATTATAGTTTTATCACTAATTTATGTTTGTCTCTTTATTATATTGTTCTTTTTATTCTTTATCCTATTGTTAAGAAGAATGCTTAGGTCATTAATTTTCACTTTTCTTTTTCTCTAATATTTGTATCTAAATTAACAAATTTTCAATTTTCCTCTAACAATATTTTAGATATATCTCAGAAATGTTGATGCACAGTAATTTTTTTAGTACATTTAAATTCTTTTCTAACTATCAATATATCTCCTTTGACAAATCTTAGGAATGTATTTCTTAATTTCCAAACATAAGGAAATTTCCTAGCCATATTTTTTGTATTGGGTTTCTGCACTGAATAATTTAAATCCTTTGAAAAATATTGAGACTTTGAGATTTATTGAGATAACACAAGGTCAACTTCTGTAAATGTTTCATGTACTGTGGAGTGGTATTTTGCAGTTGTTGGGTGTAGTATTCCATAAATATACCCATTAAGTCAAGTTTAGTAACCATGTTGTTCAATTCTTCTATATTCTTACTGAGATTTTTTGGTCTACTTGTTCCAACAACACTGACAGGACAGTGTTAAAACTGCTCAATATATTTGTGAATTTGTGATTTCTCCTCTATTTCTATCAACTTTTACGTTATATATTTTGAAGCCATATTATTATATGCATATATATATATGTATGTGTAGAGATTTTTTTTTTTTTTTTTGAGTTGGAGTCTCACTCTGTCGCCCAGACTGGAGTGCAGTGGCCGCTCCCGGCCACTGCAGCCTAAACCTGCTGGGCTCTGGCGATCCTTCCACCTCAGCCTTCCAAGTAGCTGGAACTACAGGTGCGTGCTACCACACCTGACTAATTTTTTATTTATTGTAGAGATGAGGTCTTGCCAAGTTGCCCAGGCGGGCCTCGAGCCCACGGGCTCAGGCAATCCACTCACCTCAGCCTCCCAAAGTGCGGGATTATAGGCTGAGCCACCGAGCCCGACTTGTGTAGAGATCTTTAAGGCTGAGATGGAAGGATCGCCTAAGCCCAGTAGGTTGAGGCTGCAGTGGCCATGAGTGTGCTACTGCACTCCAGCCTGGTTGACAGGAGTGAGACTCCAACCCAAAAAAAGAAGAAAAGAAAATTAAAAATGAAAGAACTCGTTACTAGTTGGATGTGAAGGATGATAGGAGAGGCAAAGACAGGGGTCATAAATAACTAACAGATGTCTTTCCTAGGTACCAGGTGATTGTGGGTACCAGGCACTTAGTAGATAGTCATTAAAGGTTAGATACATATGTGCCATTCTTAGTTGTATTTGTGCACATATCTTTTGTAATAGAAACACTGGTTTTCAAATTTCCACAGATTACCCTATACAGCATTTCAACACCACCCCTAAAATTTTCCAGAATGGAAATATATTATATTGCTTATTTTCTCTTTAACAAAAGCAATTACCACATCAGTTCCCACCCCTACACTTCCCTACCACACACAGAGTAGTGGACCTCTACCCACCAATACTGGACCGCATCTAAAGCCTACTTTCGTCTCTTTTTCCTGCGTCAAAGTTTACTTGTTCTGTGTTCATTATGCCAGTGTCTGTTCTTTGCCTTCAATTTTAGCTAATATTATGAATAACACAAGTTTAGTGCTTTGTGAATGCTGATGGCTTCTGTTCATTCATTCAACTTAGATTTATTGAGTACTCACCATGTGTCATGCTTTGTGTAAGGTGTATGTCAACCTTCTCAATATTGTGTGCATTTAGATAGGTTATTCTAGGAAACCAGTGATTTAAATCAATTGCTGCCTCTAGTGGCTAAGAATCTGTAGAACCATGTCATGCCAATTGGCAGGGAGTCAGAACATTTCTGCATCTATTACTTTCATATATAGACAATGGTTATATTTTTGTGCAAAGTTAAACTTTCTGTTTTGTTTTTTTGGGTTTTTTTTTCTGAGTTGGAGTCTCACTCTGTTGCCCAGGCTGGAGTGCAGTGGCACGCTCACGGCTACCCCAACTTCAACCTGCTGGGCTCAGGAGGTCCTTCTGCTTCAGCCTTCCAAATAGCGGAACTACAGGCATGCGCCATCACGCCCAGATAATTTTTTTATTTACTGTGGAGTTGAGGTCTCGCCAAGTTGCCCAGGCTGTCCTCGAACTCGTGGGCTCAGGCAATTCCTCATCTCGGCCTCCCAAAGTGCTGGGATTATAGGCTTGAGCCACTGCACACAGCCTAAAGTTAAACTTTCCAACCAACAAATACCTTCCAGTGAACTTCCTGCTTTTGGAGATTTCTTGAACATGAATGTTTTGTCTTGGAATTCTTTTTCCAGTTATTACACATTTTTATAACTTCTCTTTCCAACTCGTCCATAAGACTTGTTTTTTACAGGAGTCCTTAAATCCATATGCTCATGAAGTATTATAGACTGAATTAATAATGAACCTTGCATATATGTAAATGTATATTCATTCTCAAATATATGTAACACCTGAGATTAATAGAATCCAAATACATTTCAAAGTCTTAGTGAACCCAGAGTTTTTCAACATATTTTTTTTACAAACAATGGATGTTAAAACTACAAATGCTTTCAGGTGGCACCTCCATGAAATATTTTTACACAAACATAAAAGATTGTATAAAATCTTTTTAAAAAGATTGAAATCATTTCTGTACTCTCCTAAAGAACAGGGCCCTTGTTCTTTTCTTTATCTTCCACAGCAAGTGCAGTACTTTGTCTAAAGAAGTTACTAAATGCTTGATGACTACACGAGTGGCTCAAAACCTACCTCATCTGCCAATAATAATCTTGTAAAGATCTTTGGGTCAGCTGGTTTGTTTCTGAATTTTCATTTGCAGATTTGGTGGCACATGCCAGTGCTTTCAGCTGTAGCAAAGAAAAGAATTCTTTGGTATATTTTATCCACCTATTAGCATTACTCCAATTCACCTGTAGGTCTAGGTGTATGCAGCAGAAGCACAAATGTCTAACTTTGGTTTATTGATATCTTGTCTTTCAAAATATATTTCACATAAGCATCTTGAGGCAGAACTAAGAAAAACCTCAATGTCTGTTGAAGGAATAAACATCATCCCTTGAACATACTAGACAATCGGTTCATCAATTGATATAAGAAATGACCACCTTTGGTCAAGGAGTTTGTGGATTGTGAATGTCTAACAAGTCTCTTGCAGGAAAAACCCCTCCAGTCCCAAACCCCCCAAGTTAACCTAATCAGCCCTTTGTGACCTACGTGACTCAGACAGACCCCACCATGGCAGCAATCATGGGACTAACCCACCCATCTGCCTGCTGTCCATCACTTGACATCAGTGCCTGTGCTTGCCTGCCCCTTCGTGGAGACGTGGCGCAGACCACCACCCAATCACCTTAATGATATTCCCTCATCAAGGGGAACAGTTAAAAGGACTCAGCCACAAGCAGCCACGGGCCATTGCCTTGTGAGACTCTGGTGTGGCCATGCTTCCTGGCTTTGACCCCCTCCCCTTGGGGAGGTGAATCTTCTATCTCCCTTCTCTTTCTCTCTCTAATTTACTTTTAAATAAAATTTTGTTTCTTCGCAAAAAAAAAAAAAGAAAAGAAAAGAAAGAAATGCCATTAGATCAAGATGGCAGATTGAGCACAGGTATTTTTCTTATCTTCCACTAAAAACACCGTGGTTACAGAAAAGATATCTGTCTTTATTCACATCTATTTCCTTAATCACACACACACATACACACACACACACACACACACACACACACACACACAGTGATAACTATCTACATCTATCTCTCTATGAAAGAATAAATGCATAACAACATAGGAAAGCAAGAAAAAAATAGTCAACTGTATATCTCACAAAGGCCTAAACTCTAGGATCTACAAGGAACTCAACCGTGCCAAAAAGAAAAAAAAACGAACTGCCCTATTAAAAAGTGGGCAAAAGATATGAATAGACATGTCTCAAAAGAAGACATACGAGCAGCCAACAGATACATGAAAAAATGCTCAGTCTCAATAATCAGCAAATAAATGCAAATTAAAACCACACTGAGATACCACCTAACTCCAGTCAGGATGGCCATCATCAATAACTCAGAAAACAACAGATGCTGGAGAGGATGCAGGGAAAAGGGAATGTTTCTGCACTGTTGGTGGAAGTGTAAACTAGTACAACCTCTGCAGAAAACAGTGTGGCGGTTCCTTTTTTTTTTTTTTTTTTGAATTGGAATCTCACTCTGTGGCCCAGACTGGAGGGCAGTGGCACGCTCCCGGCCACCGCAGCCTCGACCTACTGGGCTCCGGCGATCCTTCTGGCCTCAGCCTTCCAAGTAGCTGGAACTACAGGCGCGCGCTACCACACCCGGCTAATTTTTGATCTATTGTAGAGATGAGGTCTCGCCAAGTTGCCCAGGTGGGTCTCGAACCCGCGGGCTCAGGCAATTCACTCACCTCGGCCTCCCAAAGCACGGGATTACAGGCTGAGCCACCAAGCCCAGTCGGTGATTCTTAAAAGATCTAAAAATCGACCTTCCATACTACCCAGCAATTCCCCTTCTGGGAATATACCCAGAGGAACTCCAATCACTCTATGAAAAAGATACCTGCAGGCGCATGTTTATTGCAGCACTATTTACAATAGCAAAAACATGGAACCCACCGTGCTGCCCATCAAAAGTGGACTGGATAAAAAAAAGTGGTACATATACACAATGGAACATTACACAGCCATAAAGAAGGACAAAATTATGAACTTCACCGTAACTTGGATAGATTTAGAGTCTATAATACTGAGCAATCTATCACAGAAACAAAGAACTGAGGACCACATGTTCTCACTCATAAGCGGATCCCGAACAATTATCATATACTATGAGAAAGGGACTGGCAGTAGTGGGAAACTGCTGAGGGGGATTGGGGCACACTTCATTAATAAGGGTACATGATCTCAAACCAGGTGAAGTGGGGACCAAAGTGAGGCCCAGACTTTACCTGTACAATGATCATTTGTATTCATAATCCTGAGTTGTACCCCACATCTTTAAAATGTGTGTGTGTGTGTGTGTGTGTGTGTGTACATCGAGAAGAGAGAGAGAGAGAGAGAGAGAAAGAGAGAGAGAGAGAGAGAGAGAACAAGATATATGGTACAGGAGAAGTCTGTCCTAGTTAGGGGTAATCAGTGGGAACTCCACCATCAAACATTGGTGAGGTCCCTGGGAAGTGGGCTCTGTCCTATCCGGCCAGTGGAACTTCAAACTGGAGAAATATTTAGGAAAGACAATTCATCACAAGACAATAAAAAGGAAACCACATGTACCCTTATGCTTGATCAGGCAACTTCACTTCTAGGGATGTAGCCTATGGACGTGTTCACCTGCATGTTCGAACATACAAACATACAAGGACCTTCGTTGCTTCATTACTTGTAATCATAAAGAAATGATCTAAATGTCATGAATGGAGTGATTAAATACATGAAAATAAAACTGTATTAGGGATCGATAGGTATAGTGACCTAGAAAAAGTTCCAAGATAGGACGTTAATTTAAAAAAACCAGCTGGGCATGGTGGCACACACCTGTAGTCTCACCCACGTGGAAGCTGAGGTGGGAGGATCGCTTGAGCCCAGGAGCTTGAGTCCAGCCTGGGCAACATAGCGAGACGCTGTCTCTGAAAAAAAGCCCAAGTTATTACATATGATACGTATTGCAAGATCCAACTTATGTCAAAAAAAATCACAGCATACATACATATAGAAATACAGGGAGAAGAGAACTTTAAGGGTATCCTGAAAACCATGCGGCGAAGAATGAAGGAGGACTTTCACACCTTGGCACGTCTATAGAAAGCTTTTCCAAGCGAGGATGTAGCCCTGTGTTATGTGTATGATATTTTTATTTATTATATTTTAAATTTTATTTTATTTTAAAGATGTGGGTACAAATCAGGGTTAGGCATACAAGTGGACATCGTACAAGTAAAGTACCCTTTGGTTCCCACTTTGCCCGGTTTGAGATCAGTTACCCTTATTGATGTTGTGTCCCTCCACCCCCACCCCAGCAGTATTCCGCTACTGCCAATCTCTTTCTTACACTATTATGGTAAATGTTCAGGGTCCTCTTATGAGCGAGAACATGTGGTACTCTGTTCTTTGTTTCTGTGATAGATCACTGAGTATGATCAACTCTAAATCCATCCAAGTTGCTGCGAAGTCCATAAGTTTGTCCTGCTTTATGACTACATCATATTCCATCGTGTATATGTGCCACATTTTTAAATCCGGACTTGGCAGCACGGTGGTTTCCATGTTTTTACTATTATGATTAGTGCTGCAATCAACATGCGTGTGCAGGTATCTTTTTTGTAGAATGATTTGAGTTCCTTTGGGAATATTCTAGAGAGAAAAGAGCAGAAGCCTGCATGGCTGAGAATCCTTTCCACTCTATCGTGCTACCTGCAACACTCCTTGTTCTTTACATGGGGCTCATATGCACATGCAGGAGCATGTCCCAGTTTAAGAATTCCTTGGATGGCAGTGGGTCTTCCACGACTCTGAATTGGCTTGAAAACACTGGGAGCAAGCAAAGCCATGCATTTCACATCAAGCAACTACATGTATGCCTACATTATTCATGTTTAAACAAATTAGCTTTTGGGCAGGAGGCCAATGGCCGTGCTCAGTTAACACCTAGCCTTTTCTCCTCTTCCCACTGCTCTTTCTGAATTGAAAAGCACAGATAGGATGGGCGCGGTGGCTCAGCCTGTCATCCCAGCACTTTGGGAGGCCAAGGAGAATGAATTGCCTGACCCCGAGGGTTCGAGTCCAGCCTGGGCAAATTGGTGAGACCTTGTCTCTACAATAAAATAGCAAAAAATTAGCCAGATGTGGTAGTGTGCGCCTGTAGTTCCAGCTACTTGGAAGACTGAGGTGGAAGCATTGTCTGAGCCCAGCAGGTCGAGGCTGAAGTGGCCATGAGTGTGCCACTGCACTCTAGCCTGGGCGACAGAGTGAGACTCCAACTCAAAAAAAAAAAAAAAAAATGTGCAGAGCCAACCACAGTCACAGTTCTCTTTTTACGATTCACTGGGAGGTTAGAGAAAATGTTTATATTCACATAAGAGAATAAACAGAAGAATAGTAAAGATCAACTAATAAACTGCCTTTGGCTCCTAAGAATCAACAATAATAATACTGAAACTTGTTACAAATAATGATCCCAAAATGTTTTTATTTTATGCAGCGATCCATGAAAAATAACCTAGCGTCTACATCTACTGTAATAGATAGTACTCTCATAAAATAAAGTTGATGTTACTAGATCACACTTTAAAGATTATACAATATTGTTGGAAAAAGTAAAATAAAGTAGAAAGCTGTAAACCAAATCACTTTTTAAATGACCTGCATCTTAATCTCAGTTGTTCCCTTCATTCATTAAAAAAAATGGCCATACTGTATTAAAAGTCAGAATAGTTAGTATTTCTTTTAGGAAATACTCTGATGTTGTTAATGACTGGTGTTCATCCATTAAGTTATTCCACACAATTGCTACATGAAAATTCAGTACAACAGATTAAGTCCTGTGGGGTTTCCACCTATATTTTAAGAGATATTTATTAAGGTACAGTTCATGTTCAGCTTATTGAGATATCTTGGTGACTCGATCAGAATTGAATGTTTCATGGAATACCTTACTAGGTATTTAATTTTCAAATGTTTTCATTAGTTGAATGAGAGAACACTAGTTAACAAAATGCTCATGTATCAGAAACCCAGCAGTGGCTGGGTGTGGTGGCTCATGCCTGTAATCCCAGCACTTTGGGAATCTGAGGCAGGAGGATAGATTGAGGCATGGAGTTCGAGACCAGCCAGAGCGACATAGCGAGACTTTGTCTGTACAAAAAGTTAAAAAATCAGCCCAGTGTGGTATCACGAGCCTATAGTCCCAGCTACTCAGGAGGCTGAGGCAGAAGGATCACCTGAGCCCAGGGGACTGTGGTTATGATGAGCTGCACTAATCACAATAGTAAAAACATGGAAACCACCGTGCTGCCAAGTCCGGATTTAAAAATGTGGCACATATACACGATGGAATATGATGTAGTCATAA
>CAUYQG010080260.1:0-50155 GCA_963574415.1 Tarsius wallacei
TTTTTATAAATAAATTCTGGGTTTGGGGGGAGTCCCCCCACATATAGGTAGAGGAGGAAAACATGAACGTACAAAGTACAGGCCTAGAGAATAAGGGTCAGACCTTGGGAAAAGAGCGACTGTCTCATCATCCAACCCTCATCACCTTACCCTCACCCAGAAAACAATGCACAGTGTATGTCCAACACTTGCCACCCTAGTGAAAAGGTAAACCACTTACTGTGGTCTAAGTGTTTCTGTTCCCACACATTCATATGCAACAGGCAGGGCTCCACCTCCGGATACGGAAGTTGAAAAGGCTAAACCGTTGCTGTCCCTGAACTTAGAACCTACACTTGGCCAACCAGATAGTTGTATCTGGGACATTGACAGTAGACTAAGTGAGAAAGAGAGAGAGAGAGAGGAAGGAAGAAAAGGAAGGAAGGATGGAAGGAAGGAAGGAAAGAAAGAAAAAAAGAAAGAAAGAAAGAAACTAAGGAAGGAAGGGAGAGATGCGGTTTAGAATTCATTAAGTGGTAATGGCAGTAAACTGTGCCCAATGGCCAATATCTCATTACCACAACCAGGCTGTTGTGTGATAGATGGACACCCTTCCTTCACTTGATTCCTCCCTGTGATAGGCTAGATTATAGCTCAGCTAACATTTACTCCCCCAATCTCCTGCCTTCCCTTGTACCTTGTAGGTTAAGTATATCTCCCTGCCCCATAAAGGTTGGATTTGGTCATGAACTTGCTTTAGTCAAAGGATTAGCCAACATGATGCACAGAGGCCTTAAATATACTTGTATGGGTTGGCTTAATGTATATGTCCCAGTGATTTTCCCTAAGAGTACACCAGAAAGACTTTTTCCTTTCCTTGGATCCCGGGAAGAACACACATCTAAACCCAACTCAAAACTTGGAGCTGAGCCCAGTGATCCTACAGCCCAAAGCAGAAATAACTGGATGTGTTGGTTTCTTATGACTGCTTTGACATATTACCACAAAGTTGGTAGCTTAAAACAACACAAATTAATTCTCTTACAGTTTTGGAGGCATAAAAGCAGTTCCACTGAGCCGAAATCAAGGTGTCGGCAGGGCCATTCTTCCTCCAGAGGTTCCAGGACAGAGTCTGTTTCCTCGTCATCCCCGGTCTATAGAGCTGCGTTCCTTGGCTCGTGGCCCCTTCCTCCATCTTCAAAACCAGCAGCATGTGATCGTCAAACCTATCTCTGCTACATGGCACATCACTTTCTGCCTTCTGTGCCAAATCTCTTTCTGTCTTGCTCTTATACAGACCCTCGTGATGCATTTAGGGCTCATTTAGATAATCCAAGATAATCTTCCCATCTTAAGATCCTAAATTTCATTACATCTTTGCCTTATAAGGTTATATTCTCATGTCACAGGAATTTGGACCTGGGTATCCGAGGAGACCAATACTCATCCTACCGCCCCAGCCAAGTCCACCCAGGATCCAACAAACCACAGTCAACCTGCAGACTCTTGAAAACGAGGATAAAAAAAATGATCCTTGTTTCAAGCCCTTGAGTTTTGAGTTGGTTTGTTAGGCTGCATTATTATGGCAATAGCTGATTAACAGACCGCCCATTTTCTGAAGGCTTCTCCTTGATTTTCTGAGTCCCTTGTATGCTTCAATACATTGTTATGTGCTTAAATGAACTTAGGATCACTTTCTATCATTTACAACTCAAGCAACCTACCTGATAGATACTAACCATCACACACTTGAGAAAACTCAAACAGTGGAATACTAAATGATAACCCTGAGAACATAAAACGCACACTGGCTGTTTTCCTTAATACTTGTACCATAATGATCTGTTTAGAGAAAATTGACAAAACAGAGGCAGGAAATTTAGATGGCTTTGAGTACTTTAAGTGGATATCACTTCTCTTCTAACCAAAGGAAGCAAAATCAAAACCCTAACCTTCAGGTAGAGGGGATGAGTAATTAAGATATGTGTTTTAACACAGAGAGCAGTTGTTAAAATGATTTCAATACTGCATACTGTCCCAAAGAGGCAGTGACAAGAACTCTGACAAGACTATTGAATCAAATTGGTATTTTTTTAACTTTATTCTAACTCCTAGTCATTTCTATCCAGAAGAGATTCCACAGGTCAGAGAAGTGGCAATGAATTAATGTCATAAAAAAGGTATAGAGACAGCAGGAAATTGCAGGCCATTAGTTAAGCCCGTGATTCTTTGCCCTCATTTTACATCTTAAACAAAGTAAAAGAGGACAGTAGACGGAAAGTAACTTAAAAATGTGCTGCTCTGTAAAGGCCAGCCAACGGAGCTTCGGGACATTTATTTGAAGTCAAGACATTAGTGCCAGGGTGAATAAAGGGAATGTAATAAGTTTACATTTTTACAAAGGGGCCTGACAGATCTATATCAAAGGAAGAAAGTCCAAGAGACAGAGTGATGGGATAATAGGAAGTGGAATTAAAACTTGGCTTTCAGAGAGACAAAAAGCAATGATAACTTGGAGTACTACCAAGGTAGTGTGGGAGTAATATGTGGGGTTGGAGGGCATGTCAGCGTAAAGACACCGCTAATGTTGGGTGGGCATAAGCAAAGAAGACTTTCCTAGTAGGACTCTTGTCTCTGCCTTCTTGAAAACAAACAAAGATCCCACTGCAGCATTTCATTAGAAGAATCACAGCTTTTTCTTCCTGAATCAATTACTTGGACTAGAAAGTTCTTCCAGAGGACTGCTGACAAATGAACTAAGCCAATGGCAGTGGATCCCCTCCTCCAAAAGAGATAGACATTCTGATAAAATATGACCCAAAAGAGTAATACGTAACTGAGTTTGAAATACAGAAGTAATAATATCCAGGTGCTTAAAAACAAAAAGAGATTTCACGCAGCATAAAGTGTGAACTAATCCTACAGTCCTCCTGAAAAGCTGTACTCCTGGACACAGGGCCTGAGACCAGAGATGTAGTGAGGACAGGAAAGCTGGAACTTGCCTTCTGCATTAGACCACAAACCTCAGAGCACATCAATAGGGCAATACCTATTAAAAATGATGTGTTTCTTCTCAAAAGAAGACATACAAGCAGCCAACAGACACGTGAAAAAATGCTCAGCCTCACTCATCATCAGAGAAATGCAAATCAAAACTACATTGAGATACCACCTAACTCCAGTAAGAATGACCATTATTAGTAAAACAAAAACAACAGATACTGGTAAGTATGCGGAGAAAAGGGAATGCTTTTACAACTGTTGGTAGGAGTGTAAACTAGCACAACCTCTATGGAAAACAGTGTGGCGATTCCTAAAAGAACTAGAATTTGATTGTCCATATGACCCAGCAGTATCCCTTCTGGGAATATACCCAGAGGAACTTAAATCACTCTATAAAAAGATGCCTGAACAAGCATGTTTATTGCAGCACTATTCACAAAAGCAAAGACATGGAACCAACCGTACTGCCCATCGAAACTGGACTGGGTTAAAAAAAATGCGGCATATATACACAATGGAATATTACACAACCATAGAGAACAAAATTAGGGACTTTGCAGCAATTTGGATGGATTTAGAGTCTATCACAGTCAGTGATCTATCACAGAAACAAAGAACTGAGTACCACATGATCTCACTAATAAGTGGATCCTGAACATTTACCATAATACAATAAGAAAGGGATTGGCAGTGGCAGGATACTGCTAGAGGAGAGAGGGGGGCAACCAATATCAGTAAGGGTACCTGATCTCAAACCAGGTGAAGTGGGGACCAAAGGGAGGCCCAAACTACCTGTCTGATGACTGCATATATACCTAAATCTGATTTGTACCCCACATCTTTTTTTTTATTTTAAAGATGTGGGGTACAATTCAGGGTTAGGTATACAAGTGTTCATTATGCAGGTACCCTTGTTGATGAGGTGTGCCCTTCCCTCCCCTGGCAGTCTCCCTTAACTGCAAATCCCACTTCTCCTCCCCTGGCAGTTTCCCACTGCTGCAAATCCCTTTCTTACAGTATTATGGTAATTGTTCAAGGTTCACTTATGAGCAAGAACATATGATACTCTATTCTTTGTTTCGGTGATAGATCATTCAGTATGATCGACTCTAAATCTATCCAAGCTGCTGTGAAATCCATATATTTGTCCTTCTTTACAGCTGCATAATACTCCACTGTGTATATGTGCCACATTTTTTTATCCAGTCCAGCATCGATGGGCAGCATGGTGGGTTCCTCGTTTTTGCTATTGTGAATAGTGCTGCAATAAACATACATGTGCAGGTATCTTTTTGGTAGAATGATTTGAATTCCTCTGGGTATATTCCCAATAGAGGGATTGCTGGGTCATATCGAAGGTCAATTTCTAGTTCTTTCAGAAATCACCACACTGTTTTCCAAAGAGGTTGCACTAATTTGCATTCCCACCAGCAGTGTAAAAGCATTCCTTTTTCTCCACATCCTCATCAGCACCTGTTGTTTATTTTATTAATGATGGCCATTCTTACTGGGGTCAATGTGATTTTGATTTGCATTTCTCTGATGATGAGTGAGGCTGAGCACTTTTTCATGTGTCTGTTGGTTGCTGGTATCTCTTCTTTTGAGAAATGTCTATTCATGTCTTTTGCCCACGTTTTAATGAGGCTGTTTGTTTTTTTTCTTTCGGCACATTTGAGTTCCTTGTAGATCCTAGATGTTAGGCCTTTGTCAGATATACATTTGGCAAATATTTTTTCCCATTCTGTGGGCTGTCTCCCCGCTCTCTTGATGGTTTATTTTGCTTTGCAGAAGCTTTTCAGTTTGATGAGGTTCCACTGGTCTATCTTATCTCTTATGGCATGGGCACTTGGGGGTTTTGATTAGGAATTGGTTGCCAGTTCCAGTTTCCATAAGGGTGTCTCCTGCATTTTCTAAGATTCTTACAGTTTGAGGTTTTACATTTAGGTCTTTGATCCATTTAAAGTAAATTTTTATGTATGGTTATAGGTAGTACCCCACATCTTTTTCCTCTTCTTCTTTTTTTCTTTTTTTTTTTTTGAGTTGGAGATTCACTCTGTTGCCCAAGTTGGAGTACAGTGGCACACAAACATCAAACAGCCTCTACCTAGTAGAAATCCTTTTACCTCAACCTTCCAAGTAACTGGAACTACAGGCACGCACTACCACACAGCTTCCCCACATCTTTAAAATAAAAAATAAATAAATAAGCAAAAATCAAAATCAAAACATGATGTCTTAAGTGGCTACCACTTAGCCATTTGGTCAGATAGCCCAGAACTCCTCCTTACCTTTGCAGACCTACTGACTAATACCCTTTCTTGGATATAGGTAACTCTCTGGTATACCCATATACTTCTGCTTCTATCAGCTGCCATTCTTACCAAGAGTCAATAATATTGGTTTCTAAATCTGTCACCGACTGGGTACTCGTAATGTTAACTCTATGATTTAATTAAATATTTAGGGAGCAGGGCTCCGTGGCTCAGCCTATAATCCCACGCTTTGGGAGGCTTAGGTGAGTGGATTGCCTGAGCCCGCGGGTTCAAGACCCGCCTGGGGCAACTTGGCGAGACCTCATCTCTACCATAAATCAAAAATCAGCCGGGCATGGTAGCACTTGCCTGTAATTCCGGTTACTCGGAAGACTGAGGCAGAAGGACTACCTGAGCCCAGCACTGAGGCTGCAGTGGCTGGGAGAGGCCACTGCCCTCCAGTCTGGGCGACAGAGTGAGACTCCAACTCAAAAAATAAATAAATAAATAAATATTAAGGGAACTGATAGAATATGAGTTTGTAAAGAGAGGACTTACTGTTCCTATAGAAACAGCCTGAATTCTTTGGAAAGACTTAAAAAGGTGAGTTGCTGAAAATATTGCTATCCAATTAGTTATGAATTACAAAACTGTGAAAGGGTTGGAGTCATAAAAATTTAGAAGAATTCTACAGTCAGATTGCTTAATAGATAGCTATATGTTTCAGTCCACTCAAGTCACTTTAATGAAAGTGGAAATCAAAGATGATACAATTTTTGCTTATTTGTTTGTAGAGATGGGGTTTTGCTGTGTTGCCCAGGCTGGTCTGAAACTCCTGGCCTCAAGTGATGCTCTCACTTCAGCCTCCCACAGCACTGCCCAGCCCAGTGATATATTATGGGTATAAAAAACTGCAATGATTACAGTCTACACAAAATACCTACAGATAAAGAAATATTTGACACATTTTAAGATAAAATAAATATTTGCAAAGTATGTCTTTTTTTAATTCCCCAGATTAACTCATGGTTAAAATCCTTATTTAAAAAGTGAACTTTAAAAATACTAATGAGTGAATCCATTTTTAAATAGAAGTCAAAGGATGTATTGAACTAAATAGATTTCTGACTTGGAAAGGTCTTTCAAATATTTTGGCTTATTTTTAAATTCACAAAATGAGGAAAGTAGACAATTTTTAAGGATGTTTCCAATTGATATATTCCATGGTGTTACTATACTTCTGCAAGAGTTTGCCTATTTGGAAAACTTCTGAGACTGGGGTTAAATTTAGGTGAAGAATCTGGTCTTCCTGGCAAAAGAACTTTTCCTTTGGTTGCCAATAGACAGAGCCCTCCCTACAAATAACAGAGAAGTTCCCAGGGAATAAAAGATACTGGAGTAAATTAGAGGACTAACTTAAACCCACTAATCCAGGACACACAGTGTTAAGATTGAAACCCTTGCCTGGTCCCCAGCATTAACTAAAGCTTTTTGTCTTTTTTTCCCCACTACAATAGTGCCAATTAAGAATAGAGTGTCAGCTGAGAGAGGTGTATAATGGAAAATGCTGACAGATTCTTAACGCTAACAGCCAGAAGAGAGTTGCTTTAATAAGGTGTCCGGAAGCAAAGGAATGTTTTAAGAAATGGGGGGAAAAGAGAAAATTACCAAGCAGAGATGAGATGAGCCGTAGGTAGGGATGGGAAATCTGATACAGGAGTCCTGAGGCTGACAGAAAGTGGCATCAATCATGCTGGAAGCAAGGTCCCTTCTTTTAAACCTTACTCCATTCCCGCCTGGCTGGTATTCAGTCCATTTCTGACCTAACTCTGTCTTACTCCAGAACAGTGCTCAGGCCTGTGACACTATCCCTGACCCCTTCCCTAGGGCTTGGCCCTCTCTGCACACAGAGGAAATGTCCATGTGATAAAGTCATTTTAAAATAAAGTCATATTTAATATAGTGCTTTCTAAAGTCTCTTCAGTATGAGTAAGGTCACATTAAGTAAAGAAGATATCTCAAGTGGAACATCAAAGCCAAAGACATTTCAAATGATACTATGTAACGGGATCACCCTGAGGTATGGCAGGATTTCTCTCTGATCCTACTTTGGGGAATTGTCTTTTACTTTTTATTATGAAAATGTTAAACAAGTCAAAAGACAAGAGAATAAAAAAAAAGAGCCGCTGTGGAGTCAACAACCAAATTCAGTAATTGTCAATATATAGCAAATTGTGTTTCATCTACATGCCTTTCCATTTATCCTTTCTGCCGCCTGATTCTTTTAAAGCAAATCCACGCAGCAAATTATTGTATCCATGAGTATTTTGTACATATCTTTAAGAAACTCTTGTTTCTTGATTTCATCGCAATATCACTGTCATCATACCTCAACGAATAACAAGAATTCCTTAATCATAAAATATTCAGTCAATGTTGAATACCTTTCGGATGTTGTCCTCTCCAAATCACATGTTGAAATGTGATCCCCAGTGTTGGAGGTGGGGTCTGGTGGGAGGTGATTGGGTGGGTCATGGGGGCGGGTGGCTCGTGAATAGCTTGGTGCCCTTCCTTGTCATAATGAGTTGAAAAGACATCTGGCCGTTTAAAAGAGCTGGGAACTCCTCACTCTTATTCTTTTGCTTTCTCCACGGGACACATTTGCTACCTCTCCACCTTCCGCCATGATTGTAAGTTTCCTGAGGCCTCACCAGAAGCCCAGCAGATGCCAGCGCCTTGCAGAACCATGAACCAAAACAAACCTCTTTTCTTTATAAATGACCCAGCCTCAAGTATTTCTTTGTTGCAATGCAAAACGGACTAATACAACATTCACAATGTTTTGGAGCATTTCTTAAAACAATGAGGGTCAGGCCACAGACGGAGGACAAGCAGAGAGCACTACTAGTTGATGGTAAAGAATAAATTTTTTAAAGAATTAAAATAAGAGCAGTAGTAAAATAAAATAAAACAATCAACCCTGAGGGTCACACTCAGTCACATCAGAAATGCTCTCTAAACCAACAGCCCACAGTCTACCGTCAGAGAGCATCACCTCCTGCCTCCTTCTCAGAGAGCACCTCAGTCCCTCAACTCAAATTTTTTCCGCAGTGGTTTATCTTTTTCTCCCAGGCCATTGCATGTGATACTTATTTTACAACCAAGTTTGGCCTGAATAAGGGGTTCAGAGGAAGACTCTACAGTATAACAATTCCCAGAACACAATAGCAAGAGTAGACCTTGTCACTCAGAAAGGCCAGTATTAAACAAGTCCAATCAGAGGGCACTAAGGAGGACTGTTTGAAAAGGTCCTTTTACACCAGCGATGGTGAATCTGCCACTAACTGAAGATGTGAGAAAGACTCTTGAAGGCATTGGGGGAATGAATAATTATGAAACAAAAGGGTTCTTGGGTAGAATTGTCTGGATTCTAATCCCAGTTCTCAAAGTACATGCAGACTAAACTTCAGCAAGCTGATTAAGTTATTTGTATCTCAGTTTTCTCAAACATTAAATGTTTCTCAAGCAGCAACTTGGATGGATTTAGAGTCAATCAAACTCTGTGATCTATCACAGAAACAAAGAATATAATACCACATGTTCTCACTTAGAAGCGAATCCTGAACATTTACCATAATACTATAAGAAAGGAATTGGCAGTAGCGGGATACTGCCAGGGTGGGGTGTGGGTGTGGGTACAACATCAATAAGGGTATCTGATCTCAAACCAGGCAAAGTGGGGAACCAGTGGGAGGCCCAGACTTCACCTGTACAATGCCCACTTGTATACCTAATCCTGAATTATACCCCACATCTTTCAAATAAAATTATTTTTTAAAGTTTCTCAAATGTTAAAAAGTCAATAACAGAATCTGTTTATAGCTTGATTTTAAGAATTAAGAAGGAAAGCATTTAAAAAAATATTTCTGAGCCGGGATCGGTGGCTCAGCCTGTAATCCCAGCACTTTGGGAGGCTGAGATGAGTGGATTGCCTGATCCCATGGGTTCGAGACCCGCCTGGGCAACTTGGCGAGACCTCATCTCTACAATAAATCAAAAATTAGCTGGGCGTGGTAGCACGCTCCTGTAGTTCCAGCTACTTGGAAAGCTGAGGCGGAAAGATCGCCAGAGCCCAGCAGGTTGACGCTGAGGTGGTTGTGAGCGTGCCACTGCACTCCAGCCTGGGCAACAGTGAGACACCAACTCAAAAAATGAAATAAAATAAAGAATATACAAGGACTACTACAGATTGCCTAATATGGAAAGCAGGCAACAGAGGAAGCAGCAAATGAAGTCCTTATTACAGAAATATTCCAAATAAAAAATAAAGAAAGAGTGAAAGAACTGGAATATCACCATTTAGATATGAATTAGGAACCCTTTTAATGAATTATGGCTACTAACATTACAAAAAGATAGACAACCAGACACTATGTGCCTCCCAATAGAAGGACACACCATCATCTGCAAAGAATTTCTGCCCAACAGTCTACCTTGTGTCTGATTGAACCTCTAGATGTGACTACTGTCCATATGTAGGAAATACAGGGGACAGAGACTTAAGATGCAGACAAATCCAGGTTGTGGGGAAACTCAACTGAACAAATCATATAGTTTTTTCATTGGATAAATTGCAAAATTACATATCAAAGAAATGGAAGGGGTGCTTACAGATTAATAGAGGCTTAGTGGACTTATCCACTAATTACACTATTTGGACTTTGTTAGGATCCTGATTTGTACAAACAAGCTGTTAAAAAATAGATACACACATGCATATTCCAATTGGTAAAATTTCAATATTGATTGGATTTTGATGATGATACAAGATTATTGTTCATTTTTAAGGTATAATGTGATACCATGCTTTATAAAATTGTCTTTGTCTTTTAAAAAAATACATAGTAAAATATTTACAGGTCAAAAAGGAAGAATAAGCGAGCTATCTTTGAAGTAAACTTATTTTGCAGATTTAATACTTAAAGAATTCATAAAAGAGGCCCCTGATGCATTTTATGCTGAACTGGTCCATGACCTTGAAAATCTCTGGGGCTGTGGGGCCTGATGTATTCATTTCTTGGCCAAGTGTAATAGTTCCTACAAGAGGAGGTATGGCATTTGGTTCTGGAAGCTACCCGTGACTATCTCTACTAGGTTCTGATTTTGTGAAGGAAATAAATGAAGAGCTTTGTTGTCTAAGAGTTAATATGGTGACCAATGTTACCAACGTTCCTTTATTCCAGAAAGCAAAGGATGCCCACAACTATAGAAGATGTAAGCTGTGTTATTAAGGCCAGAAAAATGAAAGCACAGATCTCATTCCAAATAAGGAGCCGCCATGTCACACAAGCAGGAGAGGGGGTCTGGTTGTGGAGAGGAGGAGGCTGATATCACTCACTATTTGCTGCACTCTCACCATGTACACTTGACACCCACTATCGCATGCCATCCACATGAAAGACTCGGTGATGAGATGGCATTATTACCCCTGCTTTACAGATGAAGAAGACACGAAACACAGAGTGACTTGCCTAAGGTCAAAATGATGGAGCTGGGATTCTCCCTAGATCCCAAGATTTCTTCACCCTGCAAAGCACTCACTGTCTACCTGAGTAGCTGGCCAAATAGAGGTGAGAAACACCTCAAGGTAGAGCATGGGGCAAAAATGTGTTGAAACTTGGCTGATAAAACCAAGTTTTTGTTTTGTTTTGTTTTTTATTTTTGACGATTAACTATTTTATTGGTGTTTCATTATAAATCTCCTTTTGCCCATCAACTCGACCCACCTCATCCTCAGAGGGTCTCTCCTCAGACAGGTCATTTGATCACTCACCAAGAACTTGGGTGACCTTTAACACATCTGTGATGTCCACCTGCTCTTTTGTACACGGACTTCGGAACAGGGTGACTAAAAAGATGATGTCAGACTCGTTTCTTTGGATGGGATCCTACCATCTCCAAATTAGAGACCATTTCTAATTTCTAATTTCTTTTCCCTTTCTCAAATAGCCTGGCATTGGCTCTTTTTTTTCCCCTGCTACTAAGGCAGATAATTTCTTTACTTTCTCCCTATAATCTTCATACTCTCCAGAAACCTCTGACTTTCTGAATTCCTTATTGAGTCTTAAATCTCTTAGCAGTGGATTTCTACGTTGTATTACCTTATATAATTTTTAAATTACACAAGAAATACATGCTCAAGCACAGAATTTTCAAAAGATCTGTCAACTATAAAAGGACCGCTAGCTAGGAGGTAGACTCCTTCTTTATTTGGAACAGATGAGATCTTGATTTACGATTGGCAGATGGCCACCTTCTTAAGGACATGTGAGGGACACAGTTTCTAATAGGAGTAACATGTCCTTATGGGGGAAAATTGGTTGCAGTTTGCAGCCTCCACCAGCTGGTGAGGGTGACTTTTTGTCTCTCCATGCCTAGATCACCCTGACAGCTGAGAGCCTTAATAAAACAAGTGTGCCTAGGAATGTGGGGAGAGCAAGCTGCCCAGATCACAGGGGTCTATTTACACCACTCCCAATAATCCCACTGCTAAAAACAGCTGAGGCTGAGAGGTTCTGAGGCTGCTTGTTGGATCTGAGCAGCGATCCGGTTACCCTCAGCAATGCTGAGACATTCCGGAAGCTTTCATGCCCGATTGCAAACCATCAGGAGCCAGGGGCCCCGTATGGCACTGATTATTTTTATCTAAGATGTTTCATGCTTTCCACAGCAGTGAGGAGCAAGAACCCCAATTCCTGGCCTTTATGGGTCTTCTTCTTGTTATTATACTAAATAGGCCATGGCCCTTATTCAGGAGCTCTGAGGGGATTTAGGGAGGCAAGTGCTGGATACCCTCAGGTGAGCACCATAATGAATCCTGATACCAGCTTGCTGACAGAAGAGATGGCTTAGATAATAAATGTGGAGAGTTGTAATCCACATAGGGCTCCCCAGTGACCCAGGGATACAAGGATAAGAAAGAGGACCTGCTGGGCTCGGTGGCTCAGCCTATAATCCCAGCACTTTGGGAGACTGAGGTGAGTGGATTGCCTAAGCCCGCAGGTTTGAGACCAGCCCAGGCAACTTGGCGAGACCTCATCTCTACAATAAATCAAAAATTAGCCGGGCATGGTAGTGCACACCTGTAGTTTTGGCTACTTGGAAGGCTGGGGTGGAAAGATAGCCAGAGCCCATCAGGTTGACGCTGGGGTGGCCATGAGTGTGCCACTGCACTTCAACCTGGGCGACAGAGTGAAACTCCAACTCAAAAAAAAAAAAAAGAAAGAAAGACAGCTCCTCAGACTTCAAGGACAGTAAGGGAAAATAAACCCTCTAACAATAATGATGAAAAACAAAACAAAAATCATAGAGCTATTGAGTAATTGAGGAAGGTGACATGCCTTTATAGTCAGGGACCCAAAAAAAAGTCATCCCTTGGAATGATTTTCCAGTAGGAAAAGTAAAGAGGTGGGATGATCTCTGTGCCCTTGGGGAAAAAAATTCTTTCTAGCTGACTTTCTGCCATCCTATCTTGGTAATAAAGAAAGAATAAACCAGGAGTGGTTCTTTGCAAGTCTGTGAGCAATACTGACCACAGTCTTGATTTTCTTGGCTTGGGGAGTGGGCATGGCTGTTTGAAATTCACACTGTCTCCTGAGCCTAAGAGAGGATCAAGTGTCCAGGAGGAGGCCTCAGGGCTGAGGTGCAGCTGTGTGAAGACAGGAGACCAACTGTGAATGGACCCCAGGGCCCAAGGCTCCAGCTCTCCCATGCCTTGCTGCCAGAAGTTTCAGGCCTGAGTTTCCTTATACACATATTCATTCGTCTGTCATTTAGCAACTGCCTGCTATGTGTCCAAGAACAGGGAATGGGAGAAGCAGAAATCCCTAAGAAAGTTAGACCCAGAAAAGGGAGGGCCCCAAGGCTCAGAGTGGGAAGGGCAGGAGGGAAGGTGGAAGGACACACATTTCTAAATATAGTCCAGCCTCAGCTCTGAACGAGGTGAAAATTTGTAGCAGCTGTGCCTATTTTGGGCCTGGGGTCTCTTTCTCAAGGGCAACAGGTGTTGAGACCTGAAGACCAGGGTATGATGCATGGGTGTTTATTTTGAGGGCATCCTGGCATCATTCCTAGGGTCAAAAGTCAGCCTTTCGATTCATGACCTCCAGCTAGAAACATACAATGTCCTCCTTGTCTACCTCCCTCGTGGCCCACCATCCTATGGCTGTCTGAGCCTGCCTTGTCTTACAGGCTTGCTCAGGGAGACTTGCAGGTTTCTGGGAAAGGGTTAGGTTTGGGATGTGCACCCCTTGCTGGGCTAGGGAAGGGTGAAGCACATGTTCTTCTCACCATCATACTCCGCTCCTGATAATTCTACAGAGGAGTGTCAAGACTGGAAAGCAGACAAGGAGGAAGACCCAACTTGGCTTCTCTCTAGCCACTCCTGCCCCAAGGTTTAGCATCCTGGCCTCTGATCGTGCTGATAAAGGAAGGAAAACAGCAGCCAGTTACAGGGAATAGGATTGCATGCAGCCATCACTGTTTTAGGCACTCTTGTAAACACTATCTAGTGTTATTACCACCACTGTCCCACAAGGCAGGCAAAGGACACGAGCCTTTGGACCTGAGGTTCCCTGTTGAACAGTAGTTTAAAAGAATGTGAACTGTTGCCCTTTTAAGTACTTGCTTTCAGCCCCACGGTAAATCCCGACCATAACAGAGTCATATGGATGGAGAATGAGTGATCGATAAATGCACATAGATGATATTTGCCACAGTTGATCTCCCACGGGTCTCATTCTCATCCTGGAGAGGCTCCACAGAACGTGGCAGAATGAGGACCATTTCCTTTGGGAAGATCGGCATGCCGCTGTGACCTCAAGAGGTCCTACTGCGAGCAGTGGGAGCCTTCAACGCGGTGTTTCCCAGCCACTTGGTCTCCCCTCACTTCTGTGCCCACCTTAGAGAAGGGCCAGAGAAGCAACACCAGCAGGGCTGCCACCAAACCTGGAATGGGGGCAATAAGGCACCCTAAACTTCCAAACCCCAAAACAGCAGCATCACAAACAGAGATTCCAATTCCTGACTCGGAGGCCAGGGCCTCCATCATCTGACCAGCTTGGTGTTGAGCACAGAGTTAATGCTCACTCGGCTGTGGTTTCCTCCCATCCTTCTTCAAGTTCTGTCTTGCCTTGTAATCCTGAGCCATCTATTGTTTTTGTGTCATTGCCTGAAATATGGGGGTTAGAGATGAACACAGCCTTGTGTGTGTGTGTGTGTGTGTGTGTGTGTGTATGTGTGTGTGTGTGTGTTGCCATCTCTTTATGGAAATATTAATAGTAGTTCTATGGTTTAAATCATCCTGAACTCCTGAGATAAAAAGACAGTTTGAATATTTATCATTACTCTACAGAAAAAAGAAGTGATTTTGACAGGTCTCTTACTGTATTTTATGGCTTAACTGAAATCCTTTTTTTGGCCTTTAAAGGCTGGTAATAAGATCTGGTGCTCTGAGGCACTCGTGCTTCACAAGTCATTTGGTCCCAAAAGTGTGTAGCGTTCAAATAAAACATCTCAGCTGAATCTGTTCAAATTAGTTGATACAACTTCGTTCTCCTTAGTAGGCCTATTTGAAATGCTACCCTGACCTAAAACTGCTTTACCCAGACTCTGTCCACGGCCCCCTCTGCTTCTCAGTTGGATGCATTTGCCTTGGACAGACGCTCAACCTGGTGTCCCACATGGATCCACATACATGACTGTCCTCTGCTCTTCCACTTGCTGAAAGCCTGACACATTTTGGGCTCTTCTGGTCCTCCCCATCCATTGGTGGTCACCTGTTTCTTTGTACACATTTCTAAGAGCGCTTTTTAAAATTCCCTCCCTTTTCCTTAAGTAGTAGTTGTGATTTACTGTTTTACTTTTCTTTGTATGGCAGTTCCTGCCCCAATATCTTGTATTTTCAAAATTATACAAATTACACACACAGAGTTTAGGTAGTTACTGGAAGAATACACAGGTAGGAAGGAGAAAACCTGGGTTCCAGTCCTAACTTTATTTCTAGTTTCTTTCATAATCATGGGCAGCTCACTCTCCAGGTTTCAAGTTCCTTGAAGAAAAAAGGGACTGAACTATCCAAGGGTTTCTAAACCTAGCTGGGGGGAATCAGCATTACCTGATATAGTTGGGGTTTTGTTTTGTTTTGTTTTTAAATTCCAAAATGTAGGGCTCTACCCTCAGAGATTCTGATTCAGGAGGTTGGATTGGAGCCTGGGCACCTGCATTAAAGGCTCCTTGGGAATTCTAATAATCTGCCTAAAGATAATCTCTTAGAGCAAGCATTTTAAAAAGCAGGTTCCTGGGCCCCAAACCAGAGTCACTAAATGAGGATTTCCAGGAGAGAGATCTGGTAACTTGTATAGTTAACAAGCATCCCTAGGTGATTTTTATCTCAAAGCTGGTCTGGGAAACACAGGCCTGGATCACTACTATACAAAGTAATCCAAAGACCAGCATGACTGGGAACTTGTGAGAAATGCAGCACCTCAGATTCCTCCCTGGGCTACTTAATCTGAATCTGCATTCTAATGAGATCCCAAGGTGACTGACAGGCACATTAGGGTCTGAGAAGCTTGGCTCTAGTCAGTGGTTCTCCAGCACGCTTCAGAATCCTTTGGGTCTTGTTGATTGAAACTCGCCCTTCAGTTTCTGATACAGATAGGAGTCAGGCAGGAATCTTGGGTGGAGCCCAAGACGACATTTCTAACAAGTTCCAGGGACCATCCTTTGAGAGCCACGCCCTAGCAGATTTCTCAAAAAACTACTTCTAAGCCTGAAAACTCTCCAATCTGGTTTTTTCTCTTGTTCTTCTAGTTGGGCATTCAGGCACTCACAAAATCCTATTCACCCACCATAGTGTCTAAGATTCTATGAATTAATTATCAGTGTAACTATTTAAGTGTTAACGCTGTTTGTCACAGGCTATTATTATTTTTTATTTTATTTTATTTTTTTGAGTTGGAGTCTCACTCTGTCGCCCAGACTGGAGTGCAGTGGCCGCTCCCGGCCACCGCAGCCTCGACCTGCTGGGCTCCGGTGATCCTTCCGCCTCAGCCTTCCAAGTAGCTGGAATTACAGGCGTGCGCTACCACGCCCGGCTAATTTTTTGATTTATTGTAGAGATGAGGTCTCGCTTGCCCAGGCAGGTCTTGAACCCACGGGCTCAGGCAATCCACTCACCTCAGCCTCCCAAAGGCGTGGGATTACAGGTCACAGGCTATTATAAACGTTTCAAGAAAGCCACAACTTTGAGACCAGGTGTGGTCATCCAAGGGGAAAAATCCTTTCCTTCTTTCTCTCCCTCCGCTTGGCTCGACCGTGGCAGGAGATGCCACTCCTGGCACTGCTGAAAGGAGTATGTTTTGTTTCTCTTAGAAGCTGATTTTTCACACTCATCCCCTGAACTAGTGGGTTGGTCACAGAATGTTGAGGCATATGTGAGCTACAGAGACAGATGGGCTCTACCGACCCTTTTCACAAATGAGGACTTGGAGGGAGAGTGATGGCTGCAGGGTCATCCCATCTTCCTGTGGCAGTGCTGAGATTGTGTATGGGAATTTCCTGCCTGCAGGAACGAGTCGTCCCAGCAACACTGACTCTCACTTCCCTACTCCTGGCCCATCAGTCTGTTCAGCAGTCTCCCGGCTGCCCCACCTCAACTGCCACTTGTGCAAGGTCCCCAGGCAGTGACTGCTGTGCCCATGGCAAATCCTCTCTTGGACTGTTCCTACCACCCCTGTTGCTCTGCCTGGCATCACCCTTCACACCTCGGCACCCAAGTCTCCCGCTAGGTGGCACTGCCGCTCTGCCAGGCGCCACGGTCCCCAGCCGGTCCTCACCGTGAGTGCTAACATTCTTGAGGTGCCAAGGCTGACCAGCGGCTCTGGCAAGGTGTGCGTGAAAAGGAAGACTCCCCCACAGAAGTCCAGAGCAGTGCTGTGTGTGCTGCATTGGAGTAACGGCGAGGGGAAAAGCCAGCAACACCAATTCCGTCTTAATTCTGTTCATCATGGATGCTTTCTACATTAATTTTGATTTTTTAAAATATTGCGGTTACTAAGTTCTTTTGGAGCCCCCCTTAGATTTTTCACCTGAGGAGGGTCCCTCACTCGCCTCTGGCTAGTCCCGGCTCGGGTCACAGCAGTGTGGTTTGTACCACCTTCTCTGGAAGTAATTTGGTAACAGTTATTTCTGCCCTTATGGGTCCTGAGTTCTTGACACCAGCTGGGCAGATGTGAGGGCAGGCGCCAAGCCTGGGGAGAGGCTTTGGGCTGGGTCAGTCACTGTCCCTGGTGGGAGCCCAGTTCCCTTCAGAACAAGTCCTGCCTCTGGAGTCCCCTTATCTCCCCTTGAATCCACTTCTGCTGGCCCACAGCCCCAGGTCCCCAAAGAATCTTGAATTCCAGAATCGCCACTGCCTGGCTACTCGAAGCCCCTGCTGTTGGAAGAGATAGGTCTCTGACCTCCAGCCAAGCGTGTCACCCTGCCCTCTGCATGGCTTGATTTAATTCATTTCCTAAGGGAATTAAATGCCCTATCTCCTTCATGTGCTCTGTTTGGGCTCTTGTTTCTTCTCTCGTTCTGAGAGGGACCTTTCTATTTTCTCTATCTTAATGAGCTAGTATTCTTTGCAGCTTTTGGTAACAATTCTTTTGATGCTCCTAGTTTCTTTCTGTGGGTCCAAACTCCCCTGCAGAGTGCATGAAAGAAAAGAAACAATCAGCCCACTGAACCCACGGAAATGGCAAGGTCGAAGCACTCACATAGTCACTCCCAACCTTGGCATAGAACCGCCTGAGGAGCTTTCAAAAATCCCAATGCCCAGGCCATACCTAAGACCAACTAAATCAGAATCTCTGGGCGTGCAGCCCTCCAGATGAAAACAGCACCCTACCAAGGGTGGGAACCAGAACACCAAACACTGGCTCAGGCTCCATAGAGCCGAGGCTGCCACCTACAGGTAAGGGTGGGTGCTGCCGCCCACCAGTAGGATCACAGACTGGAGACAGCAGGACGTCAGAGTCTTCAAGGCTTTAGAACCTTTCCTCCTGGCTGGGCGCGGTGGCTCACGACTATAATCCTAGCACTTTGGGAGGCCACGGTGGGAGGATTGCCTAAGCCCGCAGGTTTGAGACCAACCTGGGCAACTTGCAATTGCAGATGGGCACTGGAAATGAGTTCAGGTGCATCCACCTCCGGATAACCTGACACTAGGTTACTCTACTGAGCTCAGACCAGAGCTAGAGTCTAGCAGGACAACTCCAGGCTCAACCTCCAGGTAGTTAGAATTGAGACAGTCTCCACGGCAGCTTCGTGTGTCTGCACTTGACGGGTAGCAATCTGTCATCTCATCTCTACAATAAATCAAAAAATTAGCAGGGCAAGGTGGCACGTGCCTGTAGTTCCAGCTACTTGGAAGACTGAGGTGGAAGGATCACCGGAACCCAGCAGGTCAAGGCTGCAGTGGCCGGGAGTGTGCCACTGCCTTCTATCCTGGATGACAGAGTGAGACTCCAACTCAAAAAAAATAAATAAATAAAACCAGAAAGAACCTTTCTTCCCACCACTGACTCCTCTGTATAAACTTCCTGGTGACTCCCAATGCAAGCCCTTTCAAAGATGTCCCAACTCCACAGGCCTGTCCTGGCTAGTAAGATGCTTTGTCGTTAAGCTAAAATTCCCCTCGAGAACTCCACCAACCCTAGCTAAGTCTGGGCACTAGAGACACATGGAATAAACCTACTTTCTTGGCTCTTCCAGGATTATTAGTCAGCCACAATGTGCCTACACAACAATGTCCTCTCAAGGAGAAAGAGCTCCATTACCTATGTCCTACCCCCTCTTTCCTGGTGTTCCCTCCTGGAAATGCAGGACTGGCAAAATACCTTTATTAGGGTGAGCCTCAGAATTTAGTCTAACATTTCTTTAGAAGTAATATATGTTTGTTATAAAAATGGATTTGTGAAACACAAATGAGAAACGCCCTTGCCCCATCCAGTCTCTTCTCATTCCCATCATCCAGGGGAGGGACTGGGGCAAGATAGGGAGTTACCATTGTTAGCAGGTTGGTGGCACCCTGTACTGAATGTCATATTCTTGCAGGTAGAGAGTTCCCTCTAAGCCTCCGTTTCCTCCTCTATAACATATGAATAATTATAGTACCTACCTTAAAAGTATGACACAAATAAAGGACCTAGCACAATGCCTGTCACAGGCTGTTTAATAACTGGTAGTCCTTAAAGGCTCGCTGAATTGTCTCAGACAATTGGTGAAACCAGATAGAAGAATGAAGTACAATGACTTTTCCTGCTCACTACGCTCACATTGCAGCAGAACTGGGTTCATGAAGATCAGTAAAATTAGTCCCAAAGCCCAAATGCTGGGGGCATCTGATAAGTGTTAAGCAAAACACTCTCTCGAAACAACCCTTTTAAACCAAGATGCATTTGATGCTGTTGACCACCAGAGGACAGTGCTGGGTCACTTATGAAGGGGATTGCTACCTGTCACGTGCAGGCCCACGAAGCCGCCGTGGAGACTGTCTCAATTCTAACTACCTGGAGGTTGAGCCTGGAGTTGTCCTGCTAGACTCTAGCTCTGGTCTGAGCTCAGCAGAATCCCCCAGTGCCAGGTTATCCGGAGATGGATGCGCCTGAACTCTTTTCCAGTGCCCATCTGCAATTGAGGGCCACTTCAACCCTTCATACTCCATTTCTGTTCCAATGTACCACAACAGGTCCTGCACATCCATTGTGCTCCACTCCAGCATTCAACTACTCCACAGCAGATCAATTACAAATCACAGCATTTCCAACCAAGCCTGGCCTGAGAATCTCTCCTAGCATCTCATGCCAGACAGTCACTATCAACTGCTGGGAGTGACATCAGCGATTTGGTCATTCATCAGTTATTTCTAGTGCCTGCTGTGTGCCAGGCACTGTTCTACCTGCCATCCCTTCTCTAGCCCACGTCAGGCCCAACCAAGAATTGGTTTCTCTGACACAGACTGAATTGTCTTGGTCTCTTTGGATTCAGAATGACCCCAGGCTGCTCTCAGCAAAGACGTCCCTACACTTCTGGGCTTACCCTGACAATGAACATAAGATGAGAAGCCTCCAAATCTAAAATTCCCATAGCATACTCATGGTTCGACCCTGGCATGCTCCCCCAGCCAAATTCAGAGTGATACCAACTTTCTCTCTCCTTGCCAACCTCAAACAACCCCCATAAGAGTCTGACCCAGAACTGTAACAATGCCCTAAATCAGACTCTTCCCCCTCTACCCCATTCCTACCAAGAAGTAAAGAAAATACTTACAGACACTGTACTTCCCATGCCAGTCTAGATGTCAAATGTCTAGATATCTCCCTTCAAACATTCAAATGCTCTTGGAGTTGGCAGACATATGCCCCATTGGCTTCAGGGCTGCCGTGCCCCACCCTGCCTACGGTTTGCATTTAAGAATGTTTTGATAATGTGCTGCTCAAGGAAAATAAAATAAAGTATTCTTGCACAATTATGCAATTTTAGAGAAAAGAAAGTTGATGAGGACCTTGACATGAGGTTTACTGACTATTTTAAGAAGGGGAGAGGAAGGATACAAGGAATCGAAGGGTTTAACGCTGCTTAAAACAGAGACCATAAAATACTTGTGGAGGATTTATCACTAAGATGGAATTTAGCTGACTGAATGATGCAAGATGCTCAAGATAGCAATAAAAGAAGGGAAGATTTCAGCCTGTTTAAGTGCTCCAGGAGAAAGAGAAAAACTCACCAAAGACGTTCACAGTGGAATTACATCATGAGCTTGGGTCAAGAGAAGGCATGAGACCTCAGGCCTGGTATCATTTATGTACTAGTGAGCCAATGTTGTAGAAACAGGGGGACAAGAAAGGAAATGAAGGTTAAAATGAGAGTTCAGGGTTGTAAGACAAGGTTCTCAAGCAGTCACCTGACGGCCCAGCAACAGAACCCTGACAAAGCCACATGACTCTTAATGGGCCATGGACTCTAGAGGCAAACTGTGTAAATATTTCTTGAGGTCGCCATGAGCTTGACATATTGTCAATAACAATAAGCCGAGAACATAAGGAAAAAGTAAAATACTACTACCTGTACTTTGTTCAAGAGGATAGGAACAAAAGACCACATAGTATGTGATTCTGTTTATGTGAAATGCCCAGAATAGCCAAATACACAGAGAAAGAAATAGACAAGTAGATGCCAAAAGCCAAGAGAAGGACAGCATGGGGAGTGGGTGCTCAAGGAGTATGGAGTTTCTTCGGGGGTGTTGAAAGTTTCTACAATTAGATTGTAGTGTTGGTTGTACATCTCAGTGACTATACTGTACTGAAATCTCTGAATTCTAAATAGGTGAATGTTACAGCTTGTGAAATATATATCCTAAAGCAGTAAAAAAAAAAAAAAAAAAGGAAAGTATGTAGTGCAGCTTATAAATATTCCATTAGGAGTCACTTCAAACCTCAACAGTATAAAGGGATTAGTTCCATTTACCTGGAGAATTCACAGTGTGAAAAATCTCATTCTCAGGTTATGCTGGAAAAATGAGGTATTTCTATATAATCGACAGAGCTGAACTCAGTCAAGTGAAAAGATTAGAGAAAGAAAGTACAAAACATATCCCCAATTCAATAGAATTACAGCATCTTAGAGAAGGGACTCAGAAAAGCATATGAACATTCAGATATAATCTCTTATGTAACGGATGAAAAAGCAGTTGGTAAAAGCAAAAAAGGCTTGAAAATAAAAATAGTCTCTTTTGTACTCCAATTCATCAGTGCCCCTCCCCGAAGTAATCACTGTTTGCAGTTTCTTGTATGTCTTTCCACAAACATTCTATTCACGTTCTATACACACACACACACACACACACACACACACACACTTCCCCATAGTCCAGTCAGACTGAATACATAAGAGAAAAAAAATGAATTAATTTCAAGGAAGAGAAAGTTCTCAGAGTTACTCTAACATTTTTATATGTAGAAGCACTTCCTCATATTGAAACACACTAAGAGACAGGCAGAGAGTGGTGGAGCCTGGAAAGTTCATGCCTTAAATCAGGGGTTGACAACCTATTGGCATACAAGTGACTCTGAGTGACGCACCCTGCTCACCAAATCAATGGCATAAAAAGATGTGGAACTATATGAGCAGTTCAGTTTAGACCTGCAGCTGCCCGTCCCATACTTTTCTGTAGACACACCAGCTCCTAGACAACACTACACCTCTGTGTCTCTGATCCTAGGTTTGTGAGGAAGTCCCCAATTATACTATTGGGAGTGGAAAATAGAGACAGAATGTAGGAGGATCATGGCTGACATGCATGGCTGCAGGCTTACATTTCCATGAAGAAACTCAGCTGGACACTATGCAAAGGAAAGGTGGCTAATTCTGCATAGGGTGACTAAGAGGTGATGGTGCTCTCAGGAAAATCACTGTTGGGTACATTTTTGGGGCAAGAACAACTAATTACAAGGTTCAGCGTCAAGATTGGTTTCTGATCAACTACAAAGTGAAATCTTGATGTGGCAGGTAAGATGCAGCTCAGCACAGGAGCAAGGCTATTGCCTTGGAATATGGTAACCACACAGTCCAGGATGCAAGTCTCCTTGAAGAGTCTTCATCTCCAAAATATTTTTAGTCGTGATAATTATAGACGGTAGGCAAAACACTACAGCCCTCAAAATAAGACGGCTCTTAAAAACGTAAGGTCAGCAAATGCCATCTCCGTAAGTCAAGCCTGCAAGAAGGACAGGATTAGTTGTCTATGGGACAGCTTTCCAGAAGTAACCCATCTTGCAGTGTGATTTGGAGTGACCTTAGAGAGGAGATTAAAGTGCTTCTCCCGAGTATGTCATTAGCAAGCAGCAAAACAATCTGACACTTAGGAAACTGTGTGTTGTAGTAACCAGGAGGTAAACGGCAAGGTGGTGGTGGTCGCATGGGTATTTGAAAAGGAAAAGCTGGAAAATGAAAATCTATCAGTGTGTTACCCAGGGACTCAGGCACTCAGATTCTAGTGACTGACCCTGACACTTCACATAAAAATTAGCTTTATAGAAAAGAAGGTTCAGCCATCAGATCTTCAGAGCTTGGGGAAATAGTGCCTAAGAAGATCCAGCTTTTGTTTTGTGCTCACCAAGTGACCTGATCTCGTTTACCAAGGAGAGGATGCTCTGGAAGAGAGAATAGTTTCACTTCTTGAACCCAGAATAGCTCCCTCTACAAGCTAATAAACTGGAATCCTGGTATAAAAATCAGTCTCTTGTGAGATTGGTTAGTATGGACCAATTTCTGACCACTTGATTAATTTTAGATGCCCTGAAAAAATCATGTCTCTGAACTTCAGACTACCATTCTTCCACCCAACATTTATTGAGCATCTACTGTATTTCAAGCACATGATAGGAAGTGGTCATACCCAGCTCAAGGACACAGTCCCTGCCCTCAGGGAGCTTCCAGATCAGTTTAGCACTGGAATGTGAGTAAATATCACATTTGTTATAGCTGAAGTGAAGGGAACACTGAGCCTTCCCCACTGTAAGTGAATCAGGATTTTCACATTTACAGTCTATCATGGGATCAGAAAATCAATTAACTTTGAATCTGGGAGAAACCTCAGACCTCATCTTATTCAGTGGTACTCAGTGTTGCCTATACATTACAGTCACTAGAGGAACTTTGAAAGAAATACCGATGCCTGGCCCTTATGCCCAGAGTCGTTAACTGAATCGGTTTGGAGAGGATCCCAGGTATTAGTATTTAGTATTTTTAATATTTTCTCAGATGATCCAAAGGTGAAGGCAGAACTGAGAATTCCTGTTTTAGTCCAACCCCGGTATTTTCCAGAGAGGTGAATGGAGCCCAAACAACTGAAAGGATGTGCCCAAAGTAACATTCACCTATGTGTAAAACTCACATAAATTCAGGGGTTTATAATACTGTAAGCCAGGCTGTGCTTTTTGCTTCGGGCAATGTCTCCCAAATGTAGTCATTTGAATACAATCTTCATAATATTTGCTACAACCACATACACCTCTACGTCCTTTTTTTTTTTCCTGAGTTGGAGTCTCGCTCTGTCGCCCAGGTTGTAGTGCAGTGGCACGCTCACAGCCACACCAGTGTCGACCTGCTGGGCTCCGGTGAACCTTCCGCCTCAGCCTTCCAAGTAGCTAGAACTACAGGTGCATGGTACCACACTCGGCTATTTTTCTTTTTATTGTAGAGACCAGGTCTCGCCAAGTTGCCCGGGCTGGTCTCGAACCCACAGGCTCAGGCAATCCACCCGCCTCGGCCTCGCAAAGTGCTGGGATTACAGGCTGAGCCACTGAGCCCAGCCACTTTTTTTTTTAATGATTTTTTTTTTTAGATTAATACTATTTTAGTTTTCATCAATAAAACCTGTGAAATACATCTTAAAATTAATAACTATTAAGATGCAACAGACTTAGCAGTAGGCTCCTGCTTGCGTCTCACATATCATGCATGTACCACACTTTGGGACACACAGGGGCGAGGGATTGAAAGCCCTGGGAGCATCTGGGAAGTGCTGGGGCAGGTGTTGCAGGACTTTGCCCAGTTGCTCGCACTCAGGGCTGAAGAAACTGCAGGTGACCACAGGTATCGGGCAGTAACTGATCATCCTTATGGAGTCGGTCCTCAGCGGCACTCAAATCGGGAGAACTGGTTTATGACAGGGTTGGATAAAGGAAGGAGTGGGTGACAAGGGAGGGATTGACAACGGGAGGATTTATTCTACCTCTTCTGGAAATTTACAGGTCACCCTGTACCAACAGACTATTAAAGTGAAGCTGCCTATCCATCACCTGAAATCTGCTGATGCAAATATGATGAAATTGATCTAGCAGGAGGGACAAAAAAAATATATGACAGAAGGATCATAAAGTAACATCATGGGGACACAGCTTAGACCAGAGGCCATCTCTCAGCCTAGGTTCATAAAGATTCAGAATTTTCAATTTATTATTCTACTTACCAGGACTTTTTTTTTTTTTGAATGAGCACATTAATCTTGATATCTTGCTTAATAATGCTCTAAATTGAGATGCAATATCCTGAGAGAGAGGGGAGAAAAAATAGCTTATTTACCTGTCTCCCTTTCAGTTCAGCTTCAGGATGAGTTAGTTCCTTGAGTTCTGACTCACAAATTCTTCATAATCAGGGTTTTGATGAAGAGATTTCCCTGTTTTCAAATTTGGGAGAAAAGGGATGAAACGATTTGGAGGCTTCTTCCTCAGGTAAAATGAGATGACCCCAAATCTTTATCAAAGCCAACAGCTCTAAAGAAAATCAGACTTTGTCCATTTCTTTCTTTTTTCTCTCTCTCTCTCTCTCTCTTACATTTAAAAAGGTTTTTCAAAAGACCCAGCAGTTCCACTTATGGGAAAAATCTCTTGGATGGATCTGATTCAAGTGCCCAAGAAGCACTTTTTACAACAGAGAAAAATTAGAAATGTCTTGAATGTCCATCATTAAGAGGATGAATAAATTGTGGTATAGTCACATAATCGAATGCTATATAGCAATGAAAATGAATGAACCAGAATTACATGTATCTCAAAAAGAAGTTGAAAATCAGAAAAAAAAGATATATACAGCACCATGCTATTTCAGTGTAGTTTTAAAATATAAAACAATATGGCCGGGCTCACTGGCTGGCCAGGCTCGGTGGCTCAGCCTGTAATCCCGCGCTTTGGGAGGCTGAGGTGAGTGAATTGCCTGAGCCCGCGGGTTCGAGACCCGCCTGGGCAACTTGGCAAGACCTCATCTCTACAATAAATGAATAAATAAATAAATAAATAAATAAATAAATAAATAAATAAATTAGCCGGGCGTGTCAGCGCGCACCTGTAGTTCCAGCTACTTGGAAGGCTGAGGCGAAAGGATCGCCGGAGCCCAGCAGGTCGAGGCTGTGGTGGCCGGGAGCAGCCACTGCACACCAGTCTGGGAGACTGAGTGAGACTCCAACTCAAAAAAATAAATAAATAAAATAAAATAAAATATAAAACAATAGTGCATAGTGTTTATGAATATACACACATATAATAAAAGTATAAAACATTGGACAGGAAGATAAACACCAACTTCAGGAAAACGTCACCACTGAGATGAAGGCAGGAGATAACTACAGTATTTTACTATTGAAATTATTTCAAAGATCTGAAACAAATGTGAAAAAAAGACGCTTGTTAAACATAGATGGTGAGTCATAAGTATTTGTTAAATTATGATTATGATTATGATTATGATTATGATTATGATTATGATTATTGAGTCAGAGTCTCACTCTGCCACCCAGGCTGGAGTGCAGTGGCACACTCACAGCCACCCCAGCGTCAACCTACTGGGTTCCGGCAATTCTTCCACCTCAGCCTTCTTGTTATGAAGATGAGATCTCACCCTGTTGCCCAGTGTGGTCTCAAACCCGCAGGCTCAGGCAATCCACTTGCATCGGCCTCCCAATGTGCTGAGATTACAGTTGTTAAATTATTTTTCAAGCTTTTATGTTAGTTTGAAACTTCATAGTTGGATAAAAAAAGTTGTTTCAGCCATTGAAGCCTCTCAACCATATGTATACATAAATTCATTGAGTGGAAATATCTGATTATGACAGAAAGTCCAGTATAGTACATCCTGAGGGAAAAACATAAAATTCAACTTTTTTTCAGGTAGGTTGACACACATAAAATTGGCAGAAGGGATTTGCTAAGAGGTTAAGAAAATAAACTCACTTTTAAAATGTTACACAATTTTAAAAATAGTGAATTAAAATGTTTCACTTAATAAAACAGCTTTGCAGCCGGGCTCGGTGGCTTAGCCTGTAATCCCTCGCCTGGGGAGGCTGAAGTGAGTGGATTGCCTGAGGCCGCGGGTTCGAGACCCGCCTGGGCAACTTGGCAAGACCTCATCTCTACAGTAAATCAAAAAATCAGCCGGGCATGGTAGCGTGCGCCTGTAGTTCCAGCTACTTGGAAGGCTGAGGCGGAAGGATCGCCTGAACCCAGCAGGTCGAGGCTGCGGTGGCCGGGAGTGGCCACTGCACTCCAGTCTGGGCGACAGAATGAGACTCCAACTCAAAATAAATAAATAAATAAATAAATAAATAAAACAGCTTTGCTTTTTTTAAAACCACATGGCAAAAATAATTTTAAACTTTTTATTTCTTTCTTGAATTTGCCTAGAAAATTATAAAAGCAATAAACATTCGCCAGGCATGGGGGCTCACGCCTAAAACCCCAGCACTTTGGGAGGCCGAGGTGAGAGGATTGCCTGAGCCCATGAGTTTGAGACCAGACTGAGCAACTTGGCAAAACCTCATCTCTACAATAAATCAAAAAAAATTCGCTAGGTGTGGTGGTGCATGCCTGTAGTTCCAGCTACTTGGAAGGCTGAGGTGGAAGGATTGCCTGAGCCCAGCAGGTCGAGGCTGCGGTAGCTTTGAGCGTGCCACTGACCTCCAACCTGGGCGACAGAGTGAGACTCCAACTCAAAAAAAAAAAAAAGTAATAAGCATTCATCTTAACAAGCCAAGCGACAGAGACAAAGAAATTGACAACCTTTCATCTCTTGTTCCAAATCTAATCCCATGCATAAATTAATCTAGGTTAACAATTTGACATGTATCCTTTTGTCCCTTTCTCTATAGAAATTTTTAAAAGGTTTTGTAAACATTTTCAAATGAATTCAATCTTTATAATTAAAAATCATCTATTTTTATTATGGCCAAAGACATTGATAGTCATCTTAGAAAACTATAGAAAATGCAAATGAGTAAAAGCAAGGTAAAATGAAAACATTGAAATGGGCATGTGTTTGAACAAACTCACAGTTTGAACAAATTTAATACATAAATCTTAAATCAAAGATTTAGGACAAATGCCACTTGCTATATCGCACAGGTGGGTAGTTTCGTGTACGACTATCTCTTGCAATGAGAGGAGCTTAGTGATCCTAGGAGGCAGTCAAGCAGAGTGGTTTCACTTCAGGAGGGATGTAATTTGGACTGGTAAATCAGCAATCATATCCTTAAGTTCAAAGTGGGGTGCCACCCCTGTCCCCCAGAGTACAGCAGAGGGTACGAACTGAGACAGGATGTCCCCTCCCTTCCGCCAGGCTGCTAGACAGCTGTGGCTCATCCTGCTTCACTCTTCCTCGCCCCCACCCCCATCCCTCCCCGCCTCCTGTCACTCTTTGCCACCTCCCTCTCCCTCCTCCTTCTCTTTCTCCAACTGGCAAAAGAAGTGTCCATATCACTCTCTTCCAGGGTAACTGGAGCCCTTCAGCTGTTTGGGTCCCTGTTTGGAAGGACATCTCAGCATCACCCGGGGCTCCCAGGACAGCCAGGCTTCATCTGTCAAAGCAGGAGTCGATCTGGAATTCCTTACAAGAACATTGCAAGAGCAATCAAAATAAGTTATCCTAGTCCGAGTACGGTGGCTCACACCTATAATCCCAGTATTTTGAGAGGCCAAGGCAGGAGTTGAGCCCAGGAGTTTGAGACCAGCCTAGGCAACACAGCAAGACTTTATCTCTACAAAAAATTAAAAAAATTAACCGGGCATGGTGGCATGCACCTGTAGTCCCAGCTACTTGGGAGACTGAGGCAGAAAGGATTGCCTGAGTCCAGGAGGTGGAGGCCGCAATGAGCACTGATTGTGACACTACACTCCAGCCTGGGTGACAGAGTGAGATCCTGACTTAAAAATAAAAAATTTATTCCAGGTGATGAAAAAAAAAGCCCTCTAGAGGAGCCCTAGTATTTTCCTGAGAATTCCATTTCAAAATAAAACCTTGTCCTATACCAGTTTTGGGGTAGGGTTTGGGATGGGAGCTCATCATGCAGCCCTGGATAGTATGTGTGCTGGGGGGAAGCTACAAGGAAAAAAATGGAAAGCATTATGTCTCTGGGAAGAGAAAAGCCCAGAGACAGGTGCAAGGTGGTAATGCAGATTTAGGGAACTTGAGAAAAACGGACATTTTAGGCAAGAACTATCACTAGTTTTCACCTTCAGAGAACTTCAGAGGATAGGGATAGGTCTTACCTGGGTGAGTAGATGGTCCTTTCTCTTCTCTCTCTTTCTCCCCACCCCCACCCCCCATTTCTACTAAATCTCAAATCTCTTCTCCAACACAAGTTATTTGGAAATAAGTTAGCATCACCAGTCTTGTCCTGAGCTACTTGGATGGGCTTCCCCAGGATCACTGCTGGTGTAAAATGTCAACAACTCCCATAGAACGTGCAGCATCAAGAGTGAACCCTAATGTACACTGTGGACCTTGGGTGATAATGATGTGTCAATGGACTATAACAAATATACCACTGTATGTGAGTTGCTGATGATAGGGGAGGCTGTGCTGTATATGATGATAGGAAGTATGTAGGCAATTTTCCACTAAATTTTGCTATGAACCTAAAATTGCTCTAAAAAATAAAGTTCATGAAAACATTCTTTTAAAAGTCAACAATGACTGCCAGGAAGCAGAAATACATGCCATATCCACACGTACATGTAGCTGTGAAACAAACAAAGACAATGAGAGAAAGAAACAAGAACTTTCAATGCAGTCTCCAGGGTCTAATATCACCAGGCACCTAGTAATCGGCGTGGGGACAAGGCGCCTTGGACAGGGGCCGTATTCCCTTGCCTGGTGCCAGGATCCTCTGGCATTATCATTTTACACAGGGAGATGCAAGAATGTCTTTATAATCCAAGGCTTGGGCTCCCCTCCTTGATCCCCATGGGGTAAGAAATCTGAGGACAGAATGAGTCTGCCAGGCATGTCCTCCTGACATTGTGAACCTGGCCGAGAGATGGAGGCAAAGTTGCAAATCCCTCTGGGGCTATTCTCAGAAGACAAGTGATGGGGTAACCTGACCTCAACTGATCTACCTGTCACTGGAGTTCTCTACTGACCCTGACCAAGGAAAAGTTCTTACCGATCATATGTTATTCATCAGGTATTATTAATCTTGTGTTATTGCAAACTCAACCCCTGCTGATTACGTACCGTGTACCAGGCACAGTACTGACTCCTTCACATACATTCTTTTACTTGCTCCTTTTGTTCCTACTTAAGAAGCAGGTCTACCCTTATCCCTATTTTATAGACAACAAGCCTGAGGCCTAAGGTTTAGGGAAAGTAAACAATTTGCTAAAACCAGAAATATAGTAAGTTTTGGAGCTCAGGAAAACACTCAGGTCTGTCACACACCAAAGCCCATGCTCTTCCCTGCTGCATCCTACTCTCTGGGTTTCGGTAATATTATGGATCTAAGGATGAGCAGGAGAGCCCTTTGGGTTTTATGAGTGGTTGCATGCCTCAGGAATGACTGAAGACCCTTTATCTCCCACCTCTACCTATCCCTCCAGATCCTCCTGTGCTCACTCTCCCTGACATACCCTGTACAGTAGCCACTCTGGACAATTTACTTTCCTCCAGATGTATCAAGTGTTTCTATAGCTTCATATGGTCTGTGTTGCTCTTGTGGCTCCAACTTCTGGGAATGTTCTTTCTCCACTCTCTGTCTGCAAAGCCCTCTTTCAAGAATAAATTGCAGGCTGGAGGCAGTGGCTCAAGCCTGTAATCTCAGCACTTTGGGAGGCCAAGGCGAGAGAATTGCCTAAGCCTGCAGGTTCGAGACCAGCCTGGGCAACATGGTGAGATCTCAGTAGTTCCAGCTACTTGGAAGGCTGAGGCAGAAGGATTGCTGGGGTCCAGCAGGTCAACGCTGGGGTGGCCATGAGCATGCCACTGCACTTCAGCCTGGGCAATGGAGTGAGATTCCAACTCAAAAAAATAAAAAATAAATTGCAATGTTGTCCCCTCCTCAGGGAAGCCCCTCCTAGCCTTGCAAGAATTACTTTTCCTCTCTCCACTGTGTTCCCACCACACTGGATGAGACTCTCAAATCTAGCTCCTACCATACTACTGTTTGTTATTTTTGTTCATGTGAGTCTTTCTCACTAGGCTGTATGAGGTAACAGTTGTTCATCTCTTGCCTTCTCTTGTTCACCTTCATAACGAATAAGTACTGGTACCGTTGTACTAAATGCTTACTGGGGACTCTAAATATCTATTGTATGAGAAGTGAATGCATAAAATGAGTTTTCATTGGGAAACGTAACTAGGACTTTGGAGATAAATGATAGCAAAGGATTTTGTTTCCATTTGCAGACTCTAAGACTCACAGTTATTGACTCAGAGTTACACCACCCATCTCCTCCCTCTCTCGGGAGGAGAGCATCACAGTTCTTCGTTCATTTGGGCCTCAGTTTCTTGATTTGAACAAAGTGATCCCCTATCTCTACTATTTTATAATCCTACATGTTAATTCACCTCATTATGCTGAAAGATGAAATTATACACAAATATTTCAAAGATGGATAGTGTCGTTTTATGCTTCTTTCACTTCCATTGAAAAGTCAAAATAAGCCAGTAGTTTCAACTATTGTTGTTGTTTTGAGGGGGGAGGTTCTGTGGAGGTTCTTTAAGAAACATTTTGATTCTATTCTTCATTAAACCTGATTCTCTTGTAAAGTGATCTTACCACATTATTGCTTCTAGGAATGGACGGTCTCTTCCATACACTAAAAACACCACTCAGAAGGGATTACTTTGAATGACTGTAGCACAGGCTTCTCCATGAGAGAATGCAAGACAAGGGCCAGACCGGAGCCCTGGAATTAGTACAACGATAAACCCAGCAGCAGGGAAGGTAAAATAGTGTCCTGCTAACATGAGGGAATGCTTTATCTACATTCCAAAAGCTTAAAAGAGGTGCCAGCTTTGGAAATTCTACAGTGAGGGCAGGGACTGGTCACACTTCATCCCCACTGCTACATGGCTAAAATTTAATATACAGTGAGTTCTGGCATCCACCAGCTGAGCCACGCTGTAGGAATTGTCTGAATTCACTAAGCTGCCTCCAAAAGTTCTAAACATTTTCGACATGAGATTGCACTTACCTGTACAATGTTCCTCCAAAAAAGAAGTGCCCTGTTCTTACGTCATGGAATAAATGGTGACACTAAACCATAAAGACAGAAATTTGCTAGAAGCTGCTCAGCACAGACTAGCATTTAGGAGATAAAGGAGTTATCTTGTCCATTTCTGACTCTGCTAAAAAAGTGTTGCCAGACCAGAGAAAAAGCATTCAGTTATTCAATAAAAATTCATTCACTCATCCATTTGGCCTATATGTGCTAATCACTATGCTAGATGTGGAAAGGAAGACAGGCATGGACTCTACCTGCACGGGGATTACAGACTAGTAGTTGGAGGCTTACTATTAATATGTGCTGAATGCTGTAGGGGAAATACAAACATCTTTTAAAAAATTCTTTGCCATCTAGGAAACCTATGATCACCCACATATTAAGTTCCTTCCTGCCTCTGGGCCTTTGTGCTTCCTCTGTTTCTTCTGTCTGGAATGGTCTTACTCTTGATTTTTGCATGACACGCCCCTTCTATCATATAGATTTCGACTCAAATGCTTCTCCTCAGAGAGACCTTTTACTGAGCATCTTTTCTAATGTTATACCTCTCTCTTCCTTAGTCATTTTATCATATCACCTCACTTCATTTTCTTCACTCTTTGGAATCATTGCATTTAGTTGGGCACAGTACATGTTTGCCCAGTCTCACACACTTGAATATAAACTCCATGAGAACCAGGTCTTGTTTGTGTCCCCAGAACCTAAAGAGTACCTAGAATATATTAAGTACTCAGTACACATTGATCGAGGGCAGGTGCAATACAACTTTGCATAGAGAAATGCCTTATGAGTAGAAAAGACAAGGAGACTGAGTACCATTGATGCGGTGGATCAGTGAGTGCTTTCTGAAAGATCTAAATTTGGTACTGGATCGTAATTAATTTAAAAAATGAACGTAGTTGGGGCTATGTAAAGGCGGGTCAAGATGATGTGAGAGAAGACTCAGAAGCAGAAAGGGGATTTTCATAAGGAAAAGGATACCGGTGTGGATAGCAACAGGAGTTCACGGGGACAACCAGTGAGAGATGGACTTGCAAAGATAGATGGGACCAGCCCATGGAAGGGCTTCCATGCCAGCTGCAGAAATTATTCTCCATGAGGTGGAAGGATTCAAGAACATCTAGCTGCATCCCTATTGAATAAAATCCACAGGTTTTGGTTTTTGTTTTAAGGAATGACCATGCAAATTTCTTAGGCAACATTATATAATATTTTGATCTCTCTTTTACTTCTTAGAATGTAAGCACATCCATGGGAAGCTAGAAAAAGGAGAAATAAATCCATTTGTAGCCAAATTGTCTAGGGCTGTCTCAAACCTGCCACGGGGCAAGGAGCAATGGAGACCTGGGTGGGCACAGAGAGATGAGGCTAACAGTGCTTCCCTGGGAAGCCCATGTGCAAAGCATTTATGACAACGACAGGCACATCACATTTAATCAGACTAGTACATAAGGACTGTAAATCTGTTGGCAGCTCTGGGACTTAATAAAAAGGAGGTTGCCAAGGAGCTTCACTTTTGTGAGGACTGTCTTTGCCTTTAAAGTAGACCAACATAGGGCAAATAAAAATCTTCATTCTGCAACCATGTTAGAATAGCAGAAAGAATATCAATTCAAATTTTAGCAATGGAAATTTACCCTTATCTTGTCCCTTTCTTCTTTAAAAACTAAGAAAATATATATAGTGTATCTGTTTTTACAGCCAAGTAGAAAATACTGAAAAAGAGTCTGTGTGCATGTGAAGAGAGAATGACACTGCAGAACTTAAAAAAAGAACCTGATGATGTCTAGAAGCAAATGTGTAACACTTGAAGCTTCCTTGACATAGATCAGCTTCTGTTTGCAGCTCAGCAAACCATATGCTATATTCACTCACTCCTCAAGGATCATCCGCTCCTTTCCAAGTATTAAGATGTCAGCGAAAATCTACCTTCTGGGGAAATTTAATCTGCAGGAGAAGAGCTGCTGACGCTCATAAAAATAGCTGTCAGACATTATGACTCCCCAGGGACACATACGGCATAGAAGGGGTCATGGAGACCGGGGTAGAAGAGTAAAACTACTTAGACTCCTTAAAAATCATGCAGCCCAGAAGCTTTCAACCTGGGATCGGGAAGCCCTAAGGGGTCCATGAGTGAGATAAACATATCGAGAAATTCCCTTAAATTGGACAAAAAGTTTTGTGTCTCTGGGTTTTCATCAGATTCTCAGAGGTCCATGACCTAAAATGATTAAGAACCATCAGTCTAGTATATTCTTTACATAGACAAATTTTTACTCTCAAAAATTATTTTTCAGCTGGACATGGTGACTCAGCCTGTTATCCCAGCACTTTGGGAGGCCAAGGCGAGAGGATTGCCTGAGCCCCAGGGGTTCGAGGCCAGCCTGGGCAACTTGATAAGACATCGTCTCTACAATAAATCAAGAAATAAACCAGTCATGGTAGCGCACGCCTGTAGTTCCAGTTACTTGGAAGGCTGAGGCAGAAGAATTGCCTAAGCCCAGTAGGTCGAGGCTGTGGTAGCCGTGATTATGCCACTGCACTCCAGCCTGGGCGATAGATTGAGACTCCAACTCAAAAAAAATTTTTTTTCATTGCTCAAGAAATACTTGGACACATAATCTTAAGAGAAATTTTAAAATTATAGATAAGGCTGAAGCCTCTTTGCTCATACCTCCATTTCATATTTGTTTCCGCCACCATATTTTGTATGTGCCATATACCATAATTTATATATGTGTGTGCAACTTGCCTTTGAATGCGCCAGTGTCTTGGTAGTTCCACATGTGTCCACATAGTGCCACATCATCCTTGTCATCGGCTGTGTAGTACTCCATAGTAAGGATATGCTCAATGTACTTAGGCATTCCTCTAGTGATAAACATTTAGATTGTTTCCAGTTTTCTCCCATTACAAACAACAGCATGATGAATATCTTTGTATCAGTCATTCTGTACACCAGTCCATGTGTTTCTTTAGCAGTGAGATCAAGAGGGGAAATTATTTGGTCAGGGGATGTCCACATTTGTAAATTGTAATTCAACTGCTGAAACCCTTCTAAGTACTGGCGATGGTTTTCTCTTCCACTAACAGTATACGAGACTATTTGTTTCCTGTCTCCTACTGTCACACTAGATATTATCAGTTTCTTTAATTTTTGACAATCTGAAAGATTTAAAAGTATCTCTTTGTTATTTTCAATTGTACTTTCTTAAAAATGCTTGAACATCTCTGCATATGTTTATTAACTTTTCAGTGAATTGTCTGCTCTGAGAGCAGTGGTCCTCACAGCTTACCTTACACCAAAATCACTAGGAGAGTTTAAGACACAATTCCTGGGTCTACCCTACAGAGTTTCTGATCCAGTGAGTCTGGGGTAAGGTCCATGAATTTTTAGTTCTAACATGTTCCTAGGTAATGCTAATGATGCTGGTCCAGGATCAGACTTTAAAACCACTGAACTAGAGAAAACACCTGATCCATATACCTCGCTATTTTTTTAGCTCACTGGTTCTCAGCCCTGGCTGCACATTAGAATCATCTGGAGAGCTTTATAATAGTACTGGTGCCTGAGTCCCACCCTTAACTAATTGCAGATGCTCTTCCCATCCATAGTTTTTTAAGTTCCCCAGAGGAACCCAATGTTCAGACAGTATAGAGAACCATCACTAGCTGCTTCAAAGTTAGAACAAAGTCCTTTATTCAATTTCCTCCTCCCTTGTAGCACATCATAGTTGTATAATGCTCTGCCTAGGGCCATCTCAAAACTTTCCTGCCCTGAATTTTACCCAGAGGCATAATCCCATGAATTTATAGCAAAAAATTCATATTTGTTCAACGTTTATTGTGCATTCTGTATGGGGACAACCCAACGTGGTGGGCTTTCAAACCTGGATTCTTATCCTGATTCTGCAGTTCACCAGCTGCACAGCACTTTGAATGAAGCTTGTTTAAAATGTATTTTCTCCGTAAGACATGTCACAGCCTTCTTGCATTTAGGAACACCAGACAGCACTTCAACACTACACTTGGGAGCCACTTATAAATTACCAACAAGAAGAACAAAAGTGAAAAATAGACCACAAAAAGGGCACCTGTTTACACTGTGAAAGCCAAGACAAGAAGGCCAGGTGCCACCTTGTTTGACTTTAGATGAGAACATGCAAGTTGGGAGACTCAAATTTTTCTCCGCCTTGCACGTGTTATCAAATGGCCACAGAAGTAAATGATATTGATTTAGGAGCTACAAATGAATTTTGGCAACTAAATGAAATCAACAACATGGAAACCACATATTTTGAGGATCAATTGTATATGTCAGTCATTAGAAAGACACAATGTATCACTTTCATACAAACGATGAAGGCTTTGATTTAAAAAGGTAAGTGAAAAGTGTGATGAGGGCGAAGGGACACGGTTAGGAGCAGACTCACCTTCAAGAAACAGAGCTCTGGAAAGGAAGACAATGCCATCAGTGTTTACAGTTGGATCACCAGGGGATGTGGCTGCACTGCCAGGATGGGAGGGCAGGGACTGTGATGGGCACTGCATAGGGCAGTACTTCTCAACTTGAGAACAATTTTCCCCCCCGGGAACATCTGGCAATATCTGGAGATATGCTTGATTGTCACATTTCAGAGGAGGGAGGTGCCACTCAGAGGAAAGACCAGGGATGCTAACAAATATCCTACAATGCGTAGGTCTGTCCCCGCAACAAAGAATTACCTTGTCAATAGTGCTGAGGCTGAGAAATCCTGGAAAAAGGAGTTCAAAGGTACTTTGAGCATCTTGTTCCAAATATATTTAAAATATATTGAAATGTATTTCAGTTGTTACTTCTAGCCAGTCTGCTGACAGGTCATTATCCATCAACTCATGATTTACAGTTCAAGGTTTGACACATGGCTGGCAATCAAAACTCCATATATCGGAATTAATTTTAGAGATTCATACTTTCTGTTACACTGTATAACATTTCATTTATCAGGCTTGCACTGCTGACTCAACAGATTTCCTTATTTTATCACTGTGTCCTCAAAACTGTCATTAACAATGATGTTGAATGAAGTTGACAAGAGCACATTTGATGTAATCTGCAACTTTATAGGCCTGCAGAAGTAAGAGATAAGACTGGTTTGTGCACCTAGGTATTTATCTCAGGAAAGCTTCAAGTATCTAAGCGGAAGGGTGATAAGGGTACTAAGACTGACCATTCACTTAAAGGGATGTATTAATAGTGTGTATATAAGAAGCAGTGTGTTAGGAGATAAAACCATTCTAGAAAACACAATTTTTTCTTTATAATTTTGAAAATAATTTTCTCTGCTTGCTAGGATATATATCTAAATATGTATCCCAGACACTGGCCTAGAAAGCATGCTTTATGGTGCATATGAATCACCTGGTGATCTTGTAAAAAGGTTGATTCAGCAGCCTGAGGCATGGCCAAAGATTCCACATTTCTAACAAGCTCTCAGATAAAGCTGATGCTGGTCCATGGACCACCTCTGAGTATCACCAGGTTTTAGAGGATTCCAAGGATCACTTTGTTAGAAGCTGTCACAATCTTAAAGCCATGGGGTCATAATATCTAGTATTTAGAAATCACTTCTATTCCTTTACTTTCTTCATTAAGCAATGAGATAGAAATCTCTGGACCTTATCAACTGATCAAGGAATAGAGACTATCTGTAGATAATAATCATTAGGTATGTATTTTGACTTGAAAAATGGTTCTTGTTCAAAATGAATATAAAAGATTTGCTTTATAAAATGTAATAGCCTTTTATAGCTGAACAGTAAAAATCCCACTGGATCACAAATCAGGTAGAACCGGGTACAAATGCTATTGCTGGGTCACCTTTGGAGAGTCAGGTAGCCTCTGTAAACCCCAGTGTGAAGTGTATGGAGTCTCTCTACATTCTGAAAGACCTCAGCTTCTAAGGTAAGGAAAACTTAGGAGGGATGTCAGGGAAGAACGCACAGGAAACTTTGAAGGCAAATACCTTTGCTGGGTATTTCTTAAGCTAGTTGAAGGGTACCAGGTGTTTGTGTTATTATTTAAACCACACATATATCCTATGTATGCTCTTTTGCATGTAAAATATATTTCATAATACTAATAATTATTTCAAATGTTAAATGGTGACAATGTCAGAAAGTTAGAGATTGATATTCTGTTTTTAGGTTAATATCTTTTTAAATCTGTAAATAGGTCCAGTCACAATTTCCTATAGAAAAAGAATGTTGATATTTGCCAGATATGTACCTCATGGCATGAATTTCCAAAGGAGCACTTAAATATCTGTATACATATGTTTAAAATATTGTGAGTTAGCCAATGATGTGCCTATAAATGTAGAATACAAATCACAATCTGCTGGGTGTGATGGCTCACGCCTGTAATCCCAGCACTTTGGGAGGCCTGAGCCCAGGGGTTCAAGACCAGTCAGGGCAATTTGGCGAGACCTCGTCTCAACAATACATCAAAAAATAGCCGGGCGTGGTAGCACACACCTGTAGTTCCAGCTACTTGGAAGGCTGAGGTGGAAGGATCACCTGAGCCCAGCAGGTTGAGGCTGTGGTGGCTGTGAGCATGCCACTGCATTCCAGCCTGGGCGACAGAGTGAGATTCCATCTCAAAAAAAAAAAAAAAACCACCCAAACAAATCACAATCTGAGAGAGATTTGGAATGGAGGGCTTTGTAGTAGAACTGCAAGGCACTCAAGCCCTTCCTCAGTAGCTGTGGCTTCAATGGAGTCCCAAGGTGGCCAGTGATTACATACATGGGTCTGATACACAGAATTTGAGAGAACTTTTCTTACAGTATGACATCTATTGACATTCTGGGAACAGGCAATGAATGTTTCAAGTACATGTTCAGGGAAGACACTCTGACATAGGTTCATATAGGTGGTTCATTATTGGACAAGCCATCCCCAATTGCATCCTCTTCCATCACCACAACAAATCACTATCTATAACAAATAGTAGAGATATTAGAAAAGAAAGGGGCAATGAGTTTGCAAATGCAACCTACACTCCCTGGTTTGGAAGTGCTTGTCCTTGGATTCCTTTATTGTGACTTAGTCTTTTTGAATTCTTGGCATCTTGTTACACAATATCTCCTGCCTTTGGGCATGAGAAGATTTCCCAGGTAAACCTGGTGACCCTAAATCTCAACTCTTCAGTACCTGATATAATTCAAACACTGTAATTCAACTAATTTAAGAATTTCAACTCTCCCAAGTCACAATGGAAGCCTATTATTAGAAAGAGCCCTGGGTATTGCTATGATGAAAGCACCATCTAGGGGACTAGGGGGATGGAGAACACTGACAAAGATGAGCTTGAAATGTTGGCTCCACCCCATAAACTGAGACTTTAGACCACCGCAACTCTACTGGATCATTCCTTACTTGATGCTCCTCACAATAGGAAGGTTTTGCTCAGAGGGTAGCTAGGAAAGGACCATTTTGTGCATCATAATTTATCAATCATGCTCAAGGAACTCATCTTTAGAGATTATTGACTACCCAGTCCTAACTGTATGCTGAATGCCTTTGTACAACTGCTTATTGTTAAAACTAAAGATGATAGTAGAAGAATAGGATAAATGTTGATAGCATGCGATTATAAGAATTTGGATAGAAACTTAATGATAAACCCCTGGAAAGTGATTTCTCCTTCCCTACCACCAGTAGATTTAAAACATTCATATTTTGGCCAGGAGCAGTGGCTCATGCCTATAATCCTAGCACTTTGAGAGGCCGAGGTGAGAGACCAGCCTGGGCAACCTGGTGAGACCTCATCTCTACAATAAATCAAAATATTAGCCGGGTGTGGTGGCACAAGCCTGTAGTTCCAGCTACTTGGAAGGCTGAGGCGGAAGGATCGCCTGAGCCCAGCAAGTAGAGGCTGCAGTGGCTGGGAGTGTGCCACTGCACTCTAGCCTGGGTGACAGAGTGAGACTCGGACTCAAAATAATAAAAAAAATTAGCCGGGTGTGATAGCGTGCGCCCATAGTTCCAGTTACTTGGAAGGCTGAGGCGGGAGAATCCCCGGATAGCCGGAGCCCAGCAGGTGGACGCTGGGGCGGCTGTGAGCATGCCACTGCACTCCAGCCTCGGTGACAGAGTGAGATTCCAACTCAAAAAAATAAAAATAAATAAAAATAAAACATTCATATTTCTCTGTGAGTTCCATATAAAAAAGAATTAAATCAATTTGTTTGAAAACTCATGTCCACACAAAACATGCACATGAATATTTATAACAGTTTTATGAAATTACTAAAAACTGAATGCATTCAATATGCCCCTCACTAATCGAATGAATAAACACACTGTAGTATATCCATACAATGGAATATTATTTATTGTTAAAATAATTGAGCTATCAAGTCATGAAAAGACATAGAGGAATATGAAATGCATATTGTAAGTGAAAGAAACCAGTCTGAAAAAGCTACACACTGCATTGTTCTAATTAGATGACATTCTATAAAAGGCAAAACTATAGAAATGGTAAAAAGATTTGCAGTTATCAGAGCTTGGGGAGAGGAGGCACAGTGTATAGGTGAAGCACAGGGGATTTTAGGCCAGTAAAACTATTTTGTCTGATACTCTAATAGTAAATAAATGGCATCCTGCATTTGTCAAAATCTATAGAACTTACAACACAAAGAATAAATCTTAATGTATGCAAACATTGAAAATAACTTAGGGCTGGGTGTGGTGGCTCAGCCCGTAATCCCAGCACTTTGGGAGGCCGAGGTGAAAGGATTGTCTGAGCCCAGGGGTTCGAGATCAGCCTGGGCAACTTGGTGAGATCTCGTCTCTACAATAAAAATCACAAAAACTAGCCGGGTGTGGTGGTGCATGCCTGTAGTTCCAGCTACTTGGAAAGCTGAAGCGGAAGGATGACCTGCGTCCAACAGGTGAAGGCTGCGGTGGCCGTGAGCGTGCCAGTGCACTCCAGCCTAGGCAACAGAGTGATACTCCAACTTAAATAAATAAATAAATAAATAAATAAATAACTTAGAAGGTCAAAGAATCCCACTAAGGAATGCAGGCTATGACAAGATAATCTAATTATATTGCACATTTATGAAACAACCTCACTGAAGGAGATGGGAAGAGAAGGTGCTAACCTAAGTAACTTTGGGAATAAGTGGCATCTGTAAGCCTAAAAGCAAAAGGACCTGCACATGAACACTGCACTCTAGTTGATTGTTTCCCATGGGAGTAGAGGATAATAGTTATGATAGTGCTATGTGTGTACACCAGAATTTGAACAATTAAGTAACAATTGTGGGAGCCACGTTTCTACTCTTGGGGGTGGACGTTTACAGATAAGCAAGGGTGGAAGGCTGGAATGAACCATGTGGTAAAGGATTAAAGTTCATCAGTATGAACTATGTTTAGCTTAATAAATAGATTGGTACATATACATATTTTTCGTTTTGTTTTGTTTTGAGTTGGAGTCTCACTCTGTCGCCCAGGCTGGAGTGCAGTGGCGCACTCACAGCCACCCCAGCGTCCACCTGCTGGGCTCTGGCTATCCGGGGATTCTCCCGCCTCAACCTTCCAAGTAACTGGAACTATGGGCGCACACTATCACTGCCGGCTAATTTTTTTATTATTTTGAGTCCGAGTCTCACTCTGTCACCCAGGCTAGAGTGCAGTGGCACGCTCCCAGCCACTGCAGCCTCTACTTCCTGGGCTCAGGCAATCCTTCCGCCTCAGACTTTTGCCTCAGCCTTCCAAGTAGCGGGAACTACAGGCACGCGCTATCACACCCAGCTAATTTTTTGATTGACTGTAGAGATGAGGTCTCGCCAAGTTGCCCAGGCTGTTCTCGAATCCGGGGGCTCAGGCAATCCCCTCATCTCAGCCTCCCAAAGTGCTGGGATTACAGGTTTGAGCCACTGCGCCCGGCCCATATACATATTTTTATATAGTATATACATGTATATTACTTTGCCTAAAAGAAATGAAACCCCAGTAGAATTGAGTACACCTAGAACCCAGGTATTGGTTTCTGATATCATTGTTCAATAATAAACATGAGGTCAAAGAAATAAAATAGCAAATGGGAATTAGATTGTGCTTTCCAACCTATCAAAATACAGTATCAGGTTAATTTCCTTAGAGTTATAGTTAAATCAAGGCCTGGGGAGAGAAACGTACAAGATGAACCTGGAGCATCTTTCAGGGCCAGAAAGTAAAAAAGCACTAAAACAAGCAAAGAACTCACACACAATAATGGGGTATGTCTAAGGAGTACAGGAGCCAGATGAAAGAACTCCTAATGGCCACATCTGGTACAATTTGAGCAAAAAATAATGTAATGTTGGATTATGACCCAAAGTATAAAGTAAGTATTCATGAATCTGTACTAATATAAATATATGACTGAATAAGTTAAAGAGTGGTGAAGAGGCAAATTTCCCATGCAGAAGAATTCCAGATAATTTATGTAAATATTCTGCCTTCAAGGAGGGGGAGCATAGCTCCCCACTCCTTAAGTGTGGGCTACCCATAGTGACTTCCTTCTAAAGACTACATTACAAAAAGGGTAAAAAAGGAGTAACTTTAGAGTGGAGAACCTGACAAATAGTCCCCCAGCCAGGTGATCAAAGTCAACATTACAGTCATCTTGATGGTATGTGATGTGATGAAAATAGCACTTTACCTCTCTGATCTTGGTCCCCAAAACCTGTAACATCATACATGAAAAAAAAACATCAGACAACAGAGGGATATCAGGAAAAATGCCAGAGCAGTACTCCTCAAAACTGAGGAGTTTAGTAATGAGAAAAACATCAGACAATAGAGGAGCATCCTGTAAAACACGAGAGCAGTTCTCCTCAAAACTGTCAAGGTCATCAAAAGCAAAAAAATATAAAAAAAGGTCTGAGAAACTGCCACAGCCAAGAGGAGTCTAAGGAGTCATGACAACTAAATGTAAGTGGTATCCTAATGGGATCCTGGAAGAGAAAACGAATATTAGGTAAAAACAAAGGAATTCTGAATAAGCAACAAAGTGTAGTTAATAATAATGTATCAACTTTGATTTATGAATTCTAACAAATAAATCACACTAATATAAGATGTAATTTTAAAAATAGGGAAAAGTGGGGTGCAGGGTATATGGAAATTGTACTATTATCTTAGTTTTTCTATAAATCTAAAACTTTTTTTTTTTTTGAGTTGGCGTCTCACTCTTTGTCACCCAGGCTGGAATGCAGTTTCACGCTCACAGCCTTGACCTGCTGTGCTTAGGTGATCCTTCCACCTCAGCCTTCCAAGTAGCTGGAATTACAGACGCATGCCACCACACCCGGCTAGTTTTTGTGATTTGTTGTAGAGATGAGGTCTCACCAATTTACCCAGGCTAGTCTCGAACCCTCAGGCTCAGGCAACCCTCTCTCCTCGGCCTCCCAAAGTGCTGGGATTACAGGCTGGGCCACCAACTTGGCCCTAAAACTTTTTAAAGAATACAGTCTATTACAAAATAAAATGTGTTAGAGTTGAAAATCTTAAAAAGTGGAGGGAAAAAAAAGAATTGTTGCCATAGAATAAACTAACTGACAATAAGACTTTCGGCTCTATTTATTCAAGGAAGTCCACATTTCCAATATATTTCCTCACATTCTTCCTTTAGTCTATTATGAAGGCATAGGGTGGAAGCAGGTTCTAGCTAATGGCAAGCAATGACAATCTCCTCCAATCCCGTTCCCTCAAATAAAAAGCCTGTAGAGCATCAATACCATGGTCCCGACAGCCCTATAGCTGGTCAGGCGGAAGCTATATTCTTCTAAGTCAGACTATGTCAGAGTCATATGAATTTCAGTGGCTACCAGGCGGCCAAGACTTAGCTTACCCCCTACTGCAACGAGGGTGCTGAGAGAATGTTCTTGTACATCCAGCACCCATAGCCTCTCAGCAAGTTTTATGAAGATGTCAAGTTTCCATATTTTCAGCGGTTCTTTTGAAACAAATCCTTAAATGCTCTCACAAACATGCAAAGGAAAATGAACAGCAGTTTTATTTTCCGTAATGTGTATCTTTAACCAACAGGTGTGGTTATATTTATTACATCTTATAATTTCTTCTATAAAGGACTTGGGAGTGTGAGGCTATAAATTTCAAAGTCCTGTAAGAATAAATCCCCTCCCACCAGATACTTTATTTAAATGTACAGAACAACAAATAAAAATAAACATGAGGGCAAAGAAATAAAATGGCAAATGGAAATGAGACTGTGCTTTCCAATCTATCAAAATACAGGTAACAGGTTAATTTTTGAATTTTTCAATCTCTTACATTATTAATTTAGGAAAAGAACTTTTTTTAATCACTCTCTTTTCACTAAGTATATATCTTCACACTCCCTGATATGAAAAAGTATAACTCCATCATGCTCATTACAAACATATATCCTCTGGAAATATTTCATCTCATTTAAGGAGTGAAATTTGCTGAGCTAAAGAGTTTGTGTTAAGACTAACAAGGAATCAAGTAAAATGTTTTCAAGTAGAAAGGCTGGCAATTTCTCTCATATTCACTTTTCAGGCATAGTGACAGCCACCCGTAGCCAGGAGCAACATTTGTGGAATGCTCTGAACATTGAATAGTGTTTGCAGATGGCTACTTAGTATCTGTGTCTCTGCCTCCACCTGTGCAGCCCCAGGGGAGATGTTTTTGAGATTTGAGAGTAAGCCTTATCACTACTAACCAAAATCATCTACTCTTCAAGGGCAGAGTTGTATAAAATAGTCATACTTCTTGCTAACACAACCTAGAAAGACCAAAGATCCAGTTATGAAATGCTTTGGGAAATACAGGGTGCTTTGGGGGCATTTATAATAGGCATGTTTAAACCCATTTTAAGAACGTATTCATTATTCCTTTCTTCACTTAAGAAAGTTACTACCTCCAGTGTGCTAGATACTGATTTAAATGCTGGAGGGGAAAAGGACACAAATATAGGCCATCATGGAGATAAGAACACATATAGATGGACACATATAGATCTAGCACAAACTTTAAAATATTGATTATTATTTCATTGAATGGGTATTCATAATGTTTTCAATGTCTCCCATTGATAGCTACACAGGTTTTTCCAATTTTTAAAATCACAAACATGGCTACAATGACTCTTGTGTGTACATATTGGTGCCCCTGTGTACTAAATGTACAAATTAAATTTCTAGAAGTAGATCTGCTTGCCCAAATGATCTGTGCATTTTTAGTGTTGATAGGTACTCCCAAGTTGCACTCTTAAAGCTGTTGCCTCAGTTTACACCTCCACCAGATGATTTGAGAATTCCTTGCCACAGGCATTTTGAATGGGCCACAAAGACCTAGAGCTGTACCAGGCCAGAAAGATCATCTAATCCAACCCCCTCAGCAAATGAAAATCCTATTTCTGGGGGAGCAGTCACCTTGTTTACTTCAAGGTCGCTATGTGACAAATGTGTCCCCAGCTCAAATTTACAAGTTCCAAATGAAGGTGGTTTGTCTTTCAACACAAGCCGTCTTTCACCAGGCTGATCTTGAGCCTCCCAAGGGCAACACTCTGCTTAGCACTCTGTGCTCAGGACGTGCCTGGGTAGGGAGAAGGGACATCAAAAAGTCCCAGAAGAAATAAGGACATTTTTCTTTCATTATTAGCAAGTACTTTTCATTTCTTATACTGATATATTTCTCCTTCATGTGAACCTATTTCATTCTTTCAGGAAGGTAACACAAGGGACATTTCAACCGGGATATTTTTAATGCTTATTCAAAACCTTTATATTTTGATAAATTGATTAATAGATCTCTGCAGAAGACATGTTCATTTTTATTAAGGTGGTTATCTAATAAAATTATTACCAGCTGGTAGCAAAATATACAATACTAACATCTTACATAGTATTTCTGGGACATTTGACAAATGAAAATATTCCTTTAAGCTGATCAAACAAATGAACTCACTTGGCTTTGATGCAGGGCCAGCCCTTCAGTTCTCTGACTTAGACTTAAGAGGATGAGTAGACGAGACAGAATCCCTTAATTTTTCTTAGGAGAGTAAATATTTATTCACAAGTCAGGAAACCAAGCTCTTGCCTTTCCCAAGGCTCAGTAAACTGGACAGATGATGCTCTGTATCCAATTACCTTTCCAGACATGCTAGCTTCCCATGGGAGCTATTTGATAGCCAACATTCTACAGGCAGGTAGAATGCTGGTAGTTTCACTGGAAACGAATTTCATTGCTCCCCGACTCATTTTCTATCTACCTTGCTGCTTTTGGCCTCTGCTCTCCTTCCATCCCTGCATCCCACAGTACCATAAGATCCTCTCTTATATTCCAGGGGCCACCTCTCATCTTATTTCAGTCTTTTAAATTTCATCCTGCCTGCCTCCTCTGCCTTCTCTTTCCACTGTCCAAGCTTTCTAGGCCTACCACCAGTTTCCTCACTCCTGGAATCTGCACTGGTCCTCTCTTATACTACGGGTCTCCTCTCTCTAACTTCTCAAACCTGCGACCATAACTCCTCCCTCTATAATTTACTTGATCTCCAATCACCAGTCACTCTCATAGTTTTCCATTAACCGAAGCACATTTGTAACTACTCTTGACCTGGACATGGCAGCAACCTACAATTCTGAGTTTCCAGATGACTGTGTTTCTATTTCACAGACTGCTGATACAATCCCACAGTTACTGTGGGCACAAACTTTCCCTCCTGTAATGCTGCATTTCCAGTAGTCCTTTTTGACAGAGAGTATAAAGTGTTGAGGACCATCTGCTAAATTTCAATTTCCCTTAATGGTAATAAATCTATTTCAATAAACTTTAATGGTAATAAGTCTTAGATAGCTAGATTTAAGCTATTTTTTTAAATTAATTTTTTTGAAACTCAAACAGCAAGTTCCTCCCAATATTCAGGTTTCTCTATCATAAATTATGCAAGTTCCTTTCTTATCAAAAGTGAAAAGCTTAGGATGTCACAACTACTGACACAGGTATTCCTTGGGAAATAAAAATTGTACCCACAATGACCATATTGCAATGAAATCGTTACTTAAAAGCTGACATTTGTGAAACGTGCAGCCACTACGGAAAACAGTATGAAGGTCTCCCTAAAAATTAAAAATAGAACTACCACTTCTGGGTATTATCCAAAATAATTGAAATCAAGAACTCAAAGAGATATGTGTACTCCTGTGTTCATTGCAGCATTATTCATAATAACCAAGATGTGGAAACAACTGAAATGTCTATTGGTGAATGAGTGATAAAGAAAAATGTGGCAAATACATACAGTGGAATATTATTCAGCCTTGAAAATATAGTTAAAAATACTGTATTGTACATGTAAACATTTATTAGGAGGATAGATCAACACTCTTACCACAACTGAAAAAAAATAGTTGACATTCACCAGACTTTTTTTTGGCAACTGGTGATATTCAGCCAAACACAGGTCAAATTTGGCTATATTTCTGATGAATACATGTGGGCTGGGTTGATAGTGTGCACTTCGGACTAAATGCACATATAGAAACACTGGCCTGGCCCAGTTGCCAATGTGTGTTTGGAAGAAAGGGAATAGGAAAGTGTTGAATCACTTGGGAACAGGCAAGCCAATGGCAATCTCTTTCCCAGTCCTCAGTCCCAGCGGAGGCCTGGCAAAGAAGGGAACAGGGAAATTGGAGGAGTGTCCCCGCTACCTCATCCTGGCCATCTGGTCCCCTGGTTTGATAAACAGCTTCAGCAAAAGCAACTCCCATGACCTTTCATCCTCCCATCTATTTTTCTGTAACATCCCTCTCCCTCCTGTTCCTTCCCATTCAAATCCTCAACTGCTTCTTCTATCCTACCATAAGGAAAACAACTATAAAACTATAGCTATCCACTGATGTTTTAAAACACACATCGTTTACATAAGCATACACATGTTGACTGAATTGAATAAATATATATGTATATATGAGAGGGACCCCAAAACACAGGAATTTATTTATAAAAAATGATGTATATATTCTTACAAGTTTAAACTTTAGTCACCTTCAAAGTACTTTCCATTTGATGCAACACACATATTTAGATGCTTTTTCCACTGCTGAAAACCGTTTTGAACTCATCAATTTTGATGCCTTTTAATGCTTCTGCCACTTTTTGTTTTACCTCTCCCACCTTGTTAAGGAATTGAACGACAGAAGGTTTCCCTCTGAGGACTTTTTTCATTTGGGAAAAAAAGTCACTCAGGGTGAGATCTGGTGAATAGGGAGGGTGAGGAATGGAGAGCCATGCCGTTTTGGGTCAAAAACTGCTGAACACTCAGTGAGGTGTGGGCAGGTGTGCTCGTAAATCGCCCATTATGAAATGGGCAAATGTGTTAAAAGAATGTCCAAAAAAATTACACTGAAGCTGAACACAGCTTCTCACAACAAAACTAGCTGGTATACTGATGCCTGATGGGTTCCTAAAACACTTACTAATAGGGGAAGCCTGTACTACAAGGGGGCCTGCTCTCCAAAAAAATAATTCCAGTTTTTTGGGGGTCTCCCCTCACTCGTGTGTGTGTGTGTGTGTGTGTGTGTGTGTGTGTGCACGTGCGCGTGTGTGTGTGTGTAGTTAGGCAGACAGCTATCAGATTTATTTGCATTGACATATAAATAAAAAGTAAAAAGTAGGATAATAAAAACAAATATATCAATATTCTATAAAAATACAGGAGCACTGACTAAATGCTTTCGACAATTTTTCTAGTATTTAATGAGAAAAATAAATTCATTTCTTCTATAATCTTTACAAAGCAAAACACCTTAAAAAGCTACTAACAGACTGGGCTCGGTGGCTCAGCCTATATAATTCCAGCATTTGGGAGGCCTAGGTGAGTGGATTGCCTGAGCCCGCAGGTTCAAGACCAACCCCAGCAACTTGGCGAGACCTTGTCTCTACAATAAATAAAAAATGAGCCGGGTATGGTAGTGCATGCCTGTAGTTTCGGCTACTTGGGAGGCTGAAGCGGAAGGATTGCCAGAGCCCAGCAGGTTGATGCCGGGGTGGCCGTGAGTATGCCACTGAACTCGGTAGCCTAGGCTACAGAGTGAGAATCCAGCTCAAAAAAACAAAACAAAAAAAAGCCACTAACAGATAAATATCATTCATAGAGTGTCAGATTACTAAGGTACAGCCCCTAGTTTTTTACTATTTAATATTTTGCTTCTTTGCTCACTCATTACTGCTTAATAAAGATTCATATTCTATATATCTCACCAATTTACCAGTTCATTTGGCAGATTCTGCTGATGTACCAAAAGAAGAAAATGATTGCTATATGCAGTTCAGATTTTTGTTTAAAGATGTGTTCTTTGGGGAGCAAAGTGTTTCTGAAATCAGAGTCTGCCAATTGTAAAATACTCATATAACTAAGTTAAGAGTTGACTCTAAAATTGCCATCATATTATTTCAAAGGCAGACTATATTTTGGGGGTAACCTCTTCCCTAATCTGGATTAAGATTAAACATGATCTAATTAGCATCTAGGAGGGAACTGGGGTTAGTGTGCCACGGCACTACAGCCTGGGCAACAGAGAGAGACTCCAACTAAAAAATAAATAAATAAATAAACACACTCTCCTCATATAAAGGAGAAAGAGAACTGGAAATTTCCACGGATATATCTTCTAATAATCTACCTGCTTAAACTACTATAAATGGTTGCAGCTCAAACCTAGAAAAGGGTGAGTTCAAGCCCTCAATCTTTTAACCTGGAAGTACATTTTTATTTGGAAAGGGGGCATATCTGAGCACAGT
>CAUYQG010080264.1:0-32820 GCA_963574415.1 Tarsius wallacei
CATATAGGTGTACATAATAATCTCTGATAATCTTTTGTATTTCTTTGGGGTCAGTTGTGATTTGATCTTTTGTATTTCTGATTGTGTTTATTTGGGCTTTTTCTCTCTTTTTCTTGGTCATTCTGGCTAGGGGCCCATCAATCTTGTTAATTCTTTCAAAGAAGCAGCTTTTTTTTAATGTTTTCTATGATATTTTTGTCTTCTCTGTCCCATATTTGGGCTCTTATTTTTGTGATTTGGATTCTTTTGTTAAAGTTGGGGGTTTTGTGGTCTTCTCTTTTCAGCTCCCTTAGAAAAGTGAGAGATTCTTTCACTTGAACACTTGAAAGCCACTGTAGGGTTGTTAATGGGCCTAATTTTAATATTGTTGTTTATTTGGGAATAAGGCCTGAGGAGAGCAAAAGAGTTGAGGGAACAGTTGGCTGGTGAAGCAGTAAGAACACACATTTATCGATTAAGTTCACCCTCCTATTTGGACATGGCTTATGGCTCCTCCAAATAATTACCATAGTAACATAAAAAATTGCTGATCACAGATCACCATAAGATATAAAATAATAATGAAAAAGTTTGAAGTATTGGGAGAATTATCAAAACAGGTGACACGGAGACATAATGTGAAAAATGTTGGAAAAATGGCCCCATAGACTTATTTGATATGGAGTTGTCACTAAGCTTTAATTTGTGAAAAAAATAATGTCTGCATAGCACAATAAAATGAAGTACACCTGTATTTTCCTAATAGTCACTTTCCTAAGAAAGTGTCTATAGTTAAGAAATTAATAGCCCCTTTCCTGTTTAACAACAGGAAGTTTGAGTCTTATTTTATTCATGACTCATAGTGTTCAAACCTGCAGGGAGCTGGAAAAAGGGACAATTTAAAATATTCTAATTATTGGTGTTATGACACCGATAAAAGTGAATGACACTAATTACTGATTAACCACCCACCTTTTTTTTGCACTTCATATGGTTTCAAATTCTTTGCAATCAGGAATAGGAAATAGATTATAATCTGGTTATCCACTTTTAGATTATCAATAATAATTTTTAGCAATAAACCACCATGTCATTTTTGGCATTTAACTAAGAGAGTATTTAAAAAATTGAATGACATAGCTAAAGAAATACTCCCTCCATTCCATTTTTCTTATTTATGAGTAATGGTTCCTCGGGGCTTAGATCTATAAAAATGAAAAATGAATAGCAAATAATGTAGGAACTCATCTTATTCTAGCCATATATCTTACTTCTTATTTCATCCTAGGATATAAGACCTAACTGGGGGAAAATTAAAAAAAAAAAAAAACTTTATTCATCTTATTAAGAAACACATTTCTTAAACAACTCCACTTTAAACAAAATGTGTAATACATGTTACTTGGATCCATTTTAAGACAACAAAAATAGTTACAATAAAATGTAGAAGAAAACACATTTTAATAATTAGAGCACTGTAACCTCAGAAAGTGAAAAAAAAACTTTCAGTTTTAATTTTAATACATTTTATTGTGGCAGAGAAGTATAGTACACATCAATCAAATAATTCAAGCCTAAAAACATATTAAATTATGTCAAAATAATTCTTGGCAAAAAATGAGGTTAAAAAGGGTGAATACACACATTTAAAAAATAGATTATAAATGATATCAAATTACTATGACATTTATTAACAGTATGAATATTAAAAATAGTGAGCAGATTGATTTAATGTCAATTTTTATAACATATTGGAAATTATATCTCTTCCAAACACTATATAAACATTTGATAAAAACATTTAGCTGAAAAATGCAATAGGAGATATATATTTTTAAAAATTCCTTTAGGGTATTAAAGCAAAAATATTTAAGGTACACCATTGAATTAAACCTATTTTTTTCTTACAAATTAATTTTTGCAATTAGGTGACAAGAAAGAAAATAGTCTTTTATTGTCCTTAAATCATACTGATAATCTTTCAATATATACATTTTCGATAAAAACTGAAAAAGTAATTATGTATCCAGACTTGATGGAAAATTGAAATAAGACTCACTCTCTCACCATAAACAACTAGAAAACTGTACCAAGCATATAAAACAATGGTTTGCAAACATTGAACTATCACCTTTACAGGACCGAAAGATCTCAATAATCTTCAAATTAAGAGACTATAAACAAATGTGGTACTCTATGATCTTTGTGACCTTTTCTTTAAAAGCACTTTTCAGTACATGGTGTAGGGAGATGGGAATACCTAGTATAGAATGGCAGTCTCTTTGAGGAGGCAGACGTCAGGTGTTGCGGAGATTCAGGTGGCTGGAAATTGAAGCATGTAATGTGAAAAAATAATCTGTGGGGAGAAATAATTCCAGAAATCTGCATAGGGTACCCTTGAATCTGTTGCTAAATTCTAAGTTGCCCGTGCATAGAAAACAATCTACTAGTCAGTAAAAGGAAGACCGGAGACCTGTAAACTAAACAATTTACAGAGTTTACAAGGCTAGGAGTCTTCAGAGTTTTGTCCAACCAGAATGAAGAGTTTGTATTAAACACTCATGACACATTCAGTAGAGACAGCAGGAGTCAGCAGTAGGACCAAAAAAAAAAAAAAAATTGTAGTGTGAAACTACCTCAACTTCCACTAATAAAATTTTAAAATAAACCTCAAATTAATTTAGTTCATCCACAAATAGCTGTCTGCCAGATCAGAGTCCAACAGCCTTTAAAATATTTTTTAGATTCAGTAAACATTATAAAATGTACAAATGTCAAGCATTGAATAAGAATGATTAGATATAAAAAATAAAAAACAAGTTACCTGTAACCAGTAATAGGAACATACAAAAATGACAGAAAAGCTGAAATCAACAATGACTTTTTAAAAGATAGCACAGATATCTTCAAGTATTTAAAAGAAAACATGAACATATGAGGAAAGAAATATAAGCTATGGAAAACAACCAGAATAAAAATACAATGTCTGAAATAAAAATTTTACTTGATGAGATTAACAGATAAGACACAGACATAAAATCAGTAGACTTGAGTATACAGCAGTTGAAACTAAAAGAGTAAGTCCAGAGAGCAAATAAGACAAAAAAAGGAAAAAGATAAAAAATAGACACTCGAGGACTTGTGAGAAATATCAGATGGCATTGTACAAGTCCTGATGAGTTTCATGAAAATTTTTGAAAAAAAAATTGCTAGATGTTTTCCAAACTTAATGAAAATATGACATCACTAATTTCTGAAGATTAACAACTCACAAATAGCATAAACACAAAGAAAAGTATAGTGGTAACAAACTACCACTAACTTAGTGGCTTAAAACAACACAAATTTATTATCTTAAAATCATGTACATCAAAAATCCACCACAGGTTTGATTTCATTGGACTAAAACTAAAATTTCAGCAAGACTGTGTTCCTTCTTGAAAATTCTAGAGAATTTGTTTCTTTGAACTTTTCATCTTCTAGATCCACTACATTCCTTGACTCATGAACCTTTCTCTCTACCTCCAAGGCTGGCAATATTGCAACTCATCGTGAATTTATTTCATAGTTACATCTTCCTCTGACTTTCTGAATCTCCATTCCTCTTTTAAGATCTCTTGTGAATACAGTGGTTCTACCTAAATAATTTAGACCCTATATTAAGGTCAGCTGACTAACAACCGTAATTCCATCTACAACTTTAATTTCCATTTACCTATTCACAACCTAGCATATTCACAAGTTCCAGGTATCAGGTGTGTTTATGTTTGGGGTGCCATTCTTCTGCCTACCATAAATAAGTAGGCAGATCATCATTAAATCACAGAAAACTAACAATACAGGTGAAAATCTCAAAAACCAGAGAAAAAAGTATGCATTATAAACCAAGGAATAAAATAAGTGTGACAGCAGAATTCTTTTAAGACATTTTGGGAGATGTTTCACAATGAAAAGGCATTGTTAAAGTGCTGAAAAAAATGATGTGGACACAATGAAAACATTTTTCAAAACTGAAGACAAAAAAGGAATATAAAAGGAGATGATTTGTTGCCAGAAGATCAGCACTATAAGAAATGTTAAAAAAAAAAATTCTTCTGGCAAGAACAAAAAAGAACACCGATGGAAATTTGGATCTACAAATAGGAGTAAGAGCAATGGAAGTAGTAAATACGTGAGTAGGCGTATTATCAAAAGATATTATCAAAATATCAAAAGATATTTTTTCTTTATTGTTAAATTCTTTAAAAAAATAATTGACTATTTAAGGTTAAATTAGTAACAGTAAATTGTGAGAGTTATACCACATGTAGAGAAAATATAGGAAAAAATGGAATAAAGCATGGAGGAGGAAATCAAGGTATATTATAGTAAGTTTCATATACATGAATTGGTTTAAGACTGTTTAAGATTATCTTATGATATGTTAAATTTATATAGTTGAAACCCTACAACAAGGCAAAATATTTTTGAATCATAACGGTTGACCATTAAGCACTATGGGGCTTAGGAGTGCTGACCCCTTGCACAGTTAGTAACATCTACAACTTTTGACTCCCCAAAAAGCGTAACTACTAATGGCCTACTGTTGACTGGAAACCTTACTAATAACATGTACAGTAGATTAACACGTATTTTGCATGCTATATATATTCTTACATTAACGTAAGATAAAAAATATTACTAAGAAAATCATAAGAAAGAGAAAATATATTTACTGTTGATTATGTGGAAGTGGATAGCCATTAAGATCTTCATCCTCATTGTCTTCACGTTGACTATGCTGAGAAGGAAGAAGAGGGTTCATCTTTCTGTCTCAGTGATAGCTAAGCCATAAGAAAATCCTTGTTTAAGTTGACTCTGCAGTTCAAACTTGTATTTTTTAAGAGTCAACTGTATGTACAATAAGGCAACAGTGAATATAAAATAAAATATTGAAGAGCACTCACATAATTCAAAATAATTTAAGAAAGGAGAAAAAGGGAGCAGGAATGGATAGGCCATATAGAACACGACTAAAAGGAAGGTAGATTTGTATAGATTTATATATAGAAAATTGCATTAAATATAAATGGATTTAATTGTCAATTAAAAGACAATGACTTATTGGATATAAAGAACAAAATCTTACTGTATATCACTTACAAGTAACACATCTATAATTTTTTTAAATGGTACTATAAAAATATAAGGTTAGAAAGAGCTATAACATGCAAGTTCTAATCAACAGAAAGTGGAAGTGGTTATATTAATATTAGACAAATTATACTTTAATCAAGGATTATTACTATAATAAAGAGAAAATGTTATAATTATTAAAAAGTCCACTTATCAAGAATATATATAGCATTTTATTATCAAAGTATAATTATTATAAATTTATATTATTAATATAAATTTATTTATAAATAATTTAATTTGTATCTTATAATTAAACATATTTACTTATTTATTTTAACATTAACAATCATATTAATTCAGTATATTCGCAAACTAAAAAAAGAATGACATGCTTATCTCAACATATGACACAATTCAACACTCATTTGTGGCCAAAACTTGTGGCATCACCCTCATTTCTTCCACATTTATTATGTGGAAATATCTCATTAAAAAGAGCTGTGTTTTCCCTTTATATATTTATTTTTTGAGTTATTCACTTACACTAGTTTGGAGACATGCATATTTTATATTGTGGGTTAGAATTCAATACTATTACTTTTTCTCAAAAAGTTTTTTTTTTTTTTTGATTGTAGGATCTTCATCTTTCATCTTGTGATCTCTCAACCCTTTTTTGTTCAAGCATGTTCTTATTTTTTGGTATCACCAAGTATTACAGGCTCATCTTTTAAATTGTGTGTCCTAGCCCTGGACTCAACCACTTCTCCTAGAATCCCTGGTCTCTTAACTGGGAAATGAAATTTAGAAGTACGTGTATTATAGGTATATTCACTGCTACTAGGCTGCCATTATTAATAGGGCTTCACAGTGGACATATTTAGAAAAATATGTATGTTTATTTATAAATATGGCTATATATGAAATGTGTATGTGCATAAACTAATCCACATACCACATATAAATATACATCAATTTTATTTCTATATCTATCTATAAACTATATGTTCATAACTGATGCCATTGATTTCAATCCAATAACATAAGTTTTGTTCTATTATATCTTTAATATATCTATATCTATTATATCTTTATATCTATAACATCTTTAATCTGTTTTCATTTGTATGTGAACACCACTTTTATTTTCTACAAGTTACTATTTTATTTGTTCAGTACTATATATATAGTATTGAACTATATGTATATACTGTATATATAATTAACGTGATGTATATATATATATATACTGTATGTATATAGTAGTGTCAAAATTGCTAACTCATCTTCCTGTGACAAATACATTGATTAAATATTGCATATTGTTTTTATATAGTTATTTGTGTCTTTCAAATACATGTAATATGGGATCCTGGAACAGAAAAGGGATATTAATAGAAAAACTGTGAAATTGGATTTTCAATTTAGGTAATATCCTTATCAATATTAATGTCCTGATTTCTATAATTCTGCTATGGTTATTTAAAATGTTAAAATTAGGAGAAGATGGATGAGGGGGTATAAGGAAACTTTGTACTATTTTTACGGTTTTTTTTGAAATCTAATTTTTTTTTTTTTTTGAGTTGGAGTCTCACTCTCGCCCAGACTGGGTGCAGTGGCCACTCCCAGCCACCGCAGCCTCGACCTGCTAGGCTCCGGCGATCCTTCCACCTTAGCCTTCCAAGTAGCTAGAACTACAGGCACGCACTACCACGCCCGCCTAATTTTATTTATTTATTTATTTATTGTAGAGATGAGGTCCCGACAAGTTGTCCAGGCGGGTCTCGAACCCGCGGGCTCAGGCAATCCACTCACCTCAGCCTCCCAAAGGCGCAGGATTATAGGCTGAGCCACCGAGTCCGGCTTGGAGATCTAATTTTTAAGTTAAAAAAAAAACTTTCAGCAACATAGAAACAGATGGAAACTTCCTCAAGGTGATAAGAAGCACCTATGAAAATGTTACGCCTAATATCATAGTTAATGGTGAAAGACTGAATGCTTTACCTCTGTGTCTATGCACAAGGAAGGGATGTCTGCTCTTGTGACTTATATTCAAAATCATCCTGGATGTCTTTGCCTTTGCCAGTATAATGAAGCAAGAAAAGAAATAAAACTATGAAGATATATAAAAGATATAAAACTGACTTTATTCACAGATGATATAATGCATATGCACAAAATCTTATGCAATATACAAACAAACCAATAAAGTAAATTCATAAGGTTACCAAATAAAAGATCAATATAAAAATCAAATGTATTTTTATATTTTAGCAATAAACAGTAGGATGTTGAAATTTAAAAGATAATATTTATATCAGTATTGAAATATGAAATACAGACTTAAATTTAGCCAAAAGACTTAAATTTAGCCAATATGCACAAGAAGTGTTAGTTCAACAAAAACTACTTAGAAATTAATCTAAGAAAGGACATGTAATATCTCTACACTGAACACTATAAATCATTGCTGAGAAAAAATAAATAATAAGTAAATAAGTAGGAAAATATATAATACTCACAAGTAGGATGTCTCTTTACATGCCAATTTTCCAAAACCTGATTCAGAAATTTAATGCAATCTTACACAAAATCTCAACAAACTGGGTTGTTACTGTTTTTTGTTGTTCTGTTTTACAGAAATTGTCAAACTTATTTTAAAAATTATATAAAATGCAAACACCAAGGTTAGCTAAAATAATTTTGAACAAGAACAAAGTTGGAGGACTTACATAACTTGACTTCAAGTGCTATCTGTACAAGCACAATAATCAAAGAGCAAATCATTGGTCTTGATAGCAAATCATTAGCATATGAATAAATATATAATAAATACATACATAAATTAACTGAGAAAAAATAGAGTGCTCAAAAAGAAACAAGCATGCGTACTCACACACATGGTTAATCAATGTTTAACAAATGTGCCAAGGTAATTAAATGCAGAAAAAGTTTTATTTCCAAAAATGGTTCTGGTATGACCATATATCTGCTTGAAAAAACATGTACCTCAGTCCTTACCTTATATTATACATACAGAATTAAATCCAAATGGATCGTAGATGTAAATATTAAAGTCAAAACTACGAAACGTCTTGAAAAACAAGATAGAAGAAAATCTCTGTGACCTTAAGATAGGCAAAGGTTTCTTAGGAAACAAGAAATATGAATCCTTAATCTTAGAATATCACAACTTGAACTTCGGCTCTACAAAAGACACTACACAAACTGGGGAAAGTATTCACAGTACATATGTCTGACAACGGACTGGATTCCAAAAGAATCTAAGAATTCATACAACTTAAAACAAATAACCCCATTAAAATAAGCAAAAGATTTGATAAATCTTTCATAAAAGAAGATATGGTGAAGACGAACAAACATTTGCAAAATGCTCGATATCATGAGTCATTCAGAAAATACAAATTAAAATCACATTAAGATATACTACAAATCCACTAGAAGAGCTAATATTAAAGTGTCCGACAGGAATTCTGCTTCTGCACATGAAGGATTAACTGCTACAGGAATAGTCTTTTCACTGTAAACAAAATGCTGGACAAAAAAATAAAAAAAAATTGAAACAACTGTTTCCAGATACTGTATTGAACAATAGACAGCAGAAGACTAGGATCTCTAAGAGAAAGGAAACAAATAGGGTCAGCTCTATAAATGCTACAGCGTGCTTCCTGGAAGCAGTTTCTAGGCTGCAGGGTAGGAAGGATAAGCCCAAATGGAGCCCACGGTCTTGTAGATTCATGGTTTAAGAAGATATACAGAGTTTGGATAAGACAAGATGCTGGAATTTGTGAGTCAAAATAAGGAAAAGGGGGAAGATGCAGACAGAGAGGCTTTCCCTTAGAAATATAGAAGCTGATTCTAAAATTGATATGGAAATTAAAGGACATGGAGTATGTTAATTAACTTTGAAAAGAAAGTAATAGTAAAAGTTAACACGCTCTCTGAATTTGAGAATTTAATAAACACAAGAATCAAGACGCTGTCATAATGATATTTTATGGAACAGAATAAGGAGTCTAGAAATATACCCATGCACATATGAACAAGTGATTTTTGTTAAAAATGTGAAGATAAGTGTGGGTGAGGGATAGCCTTTTCAACAACATATGATAGAACAACTGAAAGTCTATTTTTAAAAGAATTATTTAAAAATATAAGGGTAAGCCACAAACTGGGAAAAATATTTGCAAAACAATGATCTGATAAATGTCTTGTATCTCGAATATACCAAGAGTATAACAACTCAATAAGACAAAAAGGTCAAAAATGGGCTGAAGATTTTAACAGATATCTTATTAAAGATAAAAAATGACAAATAAGTACAAGAAAAGTCATTAGGTAAATGTAAATGAAGATAATAAAATATTCACCCATTGCAATGATATCACTTCTAAGAAATATTTGCCTGATCCAATGTCATAAAGGTCTTCTATGTTTTCCTCTCAAAGTTTTATATTTTAGGTTTACATTTGGTGCTATGATCCATATTGAGTTAACATATATTTGGTGTGAGATACAGGTCAAAATGTATATTTTGCACTATAACCAATTGTTCCAGCATCATTTCATATATGTGTAGTTCTATTTCTGGACTCTTTATTGTATTTCCTTGATATATTTGTTTATTCTGATGACAGTTCCATGCTACATTGGTTACTGTAACTTCATAAGTCTTGATATCAAATGCTAGTCTTTTCAATTATCTCATTCTTTTCAATCGTTGTTTTGAATAGTGTAAGTCACTTCTATATAAATTTTAAAATCAGTCTGTCACTTTCCACAAAAATAGCTTGCTGAGATTTTGATTGTAATTGATTTGAAACTGCAAATTAATTTGGAGAAATTTACATATTAAAATATTGAGTTCTCCAACCCCTATGCAAGGTATGTCTTTCCATTTATTTGTTTCCTTTAATTTCTCCCAGCATTGTTTGCGGATTTTTTTTTTTTTTGTACAGGTCTAGTACTTCTTTTCTCAGATTTATGCTTAAACTTTTCACCCTATTTCTATGCATGGAGCATCATCAATCTAGACATTTAAATCAAGTTTTATTGAGAGTTCATCCTGTTTATGTGGAGAAAATTGCAGAAAAACATGACCCATTGCCCTGAGTCAAAGTATTGAAAGAGCGTCATCCTTCTCACTCAAGCAGCAATGTCTTGAAGAAGAGTGCCCATTGGTCTAGCTTGTTTTATATACCCAAAGCTATCTGTCAGGAGTGCCTTTGGCAGTAAAACAGAAAACTTCACAATAGTAGCTTAAACAATTGGAGGATTTTTTTATTTTCCTATAACAAGACCAGAGGTAGACAATCCATGGCCAGAAAAGTGACTCAAGGACCCACACACTTTCTATTTTTGTGGGCCAACATTCCTAGTGCTGATTCATGTCCTTATGTTTACTGCTTCATGGTTGTAGAACCGGTGCTGCATCTCCAGGCATTATATCTGAATTTCAGGCTGTAGACAGAAGAAATGGGCAAAAAGACAAGCCAATAGAGCGTGTTCTTTCTTATCAAGGAGGTAAAATCTTTCCCAGAAATCTTATTCAGTAAACTTCCACTTATATCTCATTGACTAGAAATGGGTCATATAGCTACTCTTATCCACAAAGGAGTCTGAGAATTTGATTATTTTATCTTTTTCAATATCTGTGATACAGTCAAGAAGGGGAGAAATAAATTAAGTTTAAGCAATGGTGAGCCGAATGCCAATGTCTTCTGCCACTGACCAATGTTATGACTGGACAACAGGAAGTGTTATTGTACCAGCCTGGGTTATGGATATATTTCTGTGGTCACAGGAGAACTTAATCTATTTTCACAAGAAAAAGTCAGAGCATGACTACATTGAAAGAAACGATAGTTATCAAGGACACACAGAGTTAAGGCAAATCTCTAGAATTTCTCTCTTAGAATTATGGCAACTAGATTGAATTTTTAGAAATTTCCACCTTATTAAATTGAATTAGAGGCAGAGTTAGAAATGGCATCTCTTATCTACTCCTAAGGCCTAGTGGAATTTCTCTAGAGAAGACTCTTTGTGCATGGAAAAATGAAGAGCATGGGTATGGCTTCAAAACCTTGTCTTCAAATTCTAGATATGTTACCTGGATTAGTAATAGTAAATTACTTAAATCTTGGGAGTCTCAGTTTCTAACTCTATAAAATGGGAATAATTATACCCAATGCCCATAGCATTTGAGGAGATTAAATGAGGTAATTTATATGCAGCATCTAATTTCTACTTGCCACTTAGAAATGTCCATTTTCTTCCCTGTTTGCTTCCTTTCTCTATTTTTATCCTTTTATTTCTGCTGACAAGATTTAAAGCATCTCTCAAGCTCCTATTTGTGTTCTCCCCCAAAGGACTCCTTAAATGCCAAGTTAGCTCCAGATTTTCAGAAGCTTGCATAATATTTGCACAAAAGCTATGGAAACATATATGTCTGGCCAAATGACCTTAACCTTCCCAGGTCTAACCAAGCTATAGTGTTGGGAAGCACTTCTCAACATGGCCATATTTAGGAGATAAACTTCCCAGTGATTTTGAGATTTATGTGCTCACAGAATAGGACAACTGCTTAATATTTCTTTCTGATCCCCTAGTCAATATATACATTTTATACCTCCTCATATTACCATGTAGTTCTCTTTTCTAGCACTCATGGCAATTCTAATTTTGTATCTGTGTGGCTATTTTAAAATTTTGATCTTTTTGAAGGAAGGGACAATATTTTCTTCTGCTCATTACTGTATCCATAGCCAGAAATAAGAGATAAAAAACATTCTAGAAGAAATCAAGCACCTTTTCTGTGTTTTTCCTGAACCCCATCTGTATGCCTCTTCAACGTTTGCTTGGCTTCTAGGAGTTAGGAAGCTGTTTTTATGTCCCAGATAACAAAATTAGGTTTCTTCATCACTACCAGCTTAAGGTCTTCCTTCCAAATTCACTCCTTTATTTTTTCATTCACTTGCTGTAATAATTCTAAGGGAGAAAATATCTCATGAAGCTCTCATTTTTAATTTCATGAATGACAAGATCAATTTGCCAAAAGTGAGCATTGGGGTAAAAGGCTCTAAAAATGCATGTTCATTCAAGCTGATGAACTCTAGAACAATGTGAGGTTGAATGGACATTTCCTGTCCTACAACCACAGAAGAATAGGAAGGCAAGCTAATGGTCTTTTGGGGCCTGGGATTCAGAGTTTTGCCTCGTAAGAGCTGTGCTAAGAGGTTTCAGTACTGTCTACCACCTCCTATTTGGAAACCCATTTGACTTTTTCCATTAGTGTTTTTCTTCTTTTTGAAGTGTTGTAATTCAGCCTCAGTGTGTGGTCTGGCTTCATTCTCACTAGAGCAGAGACTGGAAGAATTGAGCCAAACTGTGGTGGGCCAATGATAAAAATTGCTTCTTTTTTTCCATTTTAACAATTGTTTTGACTTTAACAACTTTGAGGCTGGAAATTATTTGGCAAGAGAGGAGGGTTTTGAATATCAATGAATAAGAAATAAATTTAAATAAAGGGATATGGAACACAAAAGGACAAATGGACAAATAGATATCTATCACTAATATTACTTCTAAGTTTTGACTTATTTTTTTTTTTTCTTAGAGACTGCTTCTATGTGATTGGTCAAGAGTCATCAAATTGGAATGCACTACAACTTTGCCACTACAAACTCACTTTCCTGTTTTATAGTGTACTATACTTCCTTTAAGATTCTAATTTGGGCTTGAATTCACGTCTTTCCATAAGTCAGCTCACTCTTGAATCTGAACCAACTCCTTGACAACAATTTTGAATGAGTTAGTGTGGAAAATGTCCACATATGAGACCTCATGCTATATTCACTCCTTGTCTGGTTACCCATAATTGAATGACTACAGAAGAGAAGTCTATTGTAGAGTACAGAAGGTGATGTTTGTCTCACTATGTTGAAATCTGTGTTCATAATGTAAATTATATAATAAATTATGTTATCAATGCTGAAACAAACACGTGGCTACAAACTGAAATTCAACATAACACTCTCAAATTAATGTTAAAACATTAGACAAACCATTCATTTTTACTGCCTCAACTTTTAAAGTCTGCTAAATAGGATAATGATGCCTGTCTCCACCTATACTGAAGAATTAAGAAGTTATTTTCTGTGATATTCTAAAGTAATCTGGTCCCCAGATGCACTTCCTTTTTAAATAAGATTAGACATAAATAATGAATTTTATTTATTGTTTATTGTATAGGTCAATATTCAACTTTGACTAAATTCAGAGGATTTAAAGCATTATCATGTATCTTATCATTTTGTAAAAGTAATTTGCCACAATTTACACTCACCCCACTTTTAATAGTTATGCCCACAGATTCTGAGGTGGTTTCTTCTTTCTGCATAGTTGATACATTACTCTATCTCTCAGGATTTTAGCTATCACTCACTCTTAACCTATGATGCTCTCAATTAAAGTTTTTCTTTTTTTGGCCATTTTTGTCGCTTTTTACTCCATTTGCTCATTATCCTTATCTATTTATTCAATTTATGTTTATTGAGCTCATTGTATGTGCAAGGCTTGGAGAGATACCAACAATAAGAGACACAAAGTCCTTGCCTTTGGGTAGCTTATACTTTCGGTGAATTTATAAATAAAAACACAAGTGAATATTGGGTAGGAAGTGATCAGATAGATAACAACCCCTCTATGAATGTGACATTTGAACAAAGAACAAAAAATTTGTGAAGAATCAGGCATAGCAAAGAATTGTGGGAAGAACATGCCAGGCAGAGAGAAGAGTAAGGTTAAGGCCCAGACAAACAAGGGGAGTGAGGGCAGAGATAGAATGTCAGGGAGCTGGGCAAAAGCCAGATCCCCCAGGGCCTGTGGCCCATGACAAGTCCCTTAGGATTATATGCAAGTTGTGATGCCCTTTAAGGGTGAGAGTAAAGGAAGATTCTGTGGTGTTGGTTTCTAGTACCAGAAAGGTTTATGTCTTTGAAAGAATCAGGAAAATTCAATCAACAAATATATGTTGAAGGCTTCCCTTTTTCAAGGCATTGGGCTCAATGGTGAAGAACTAAAGGATACAGTTAGAAACTTGGCCTCCAGAATTTTACAGGGTACAGTAGATAAATCACATACAGATAAAGAGGTGTTTTACATAAGGAGACTGTACGTGACAATTGAATGGAATGGAATACAAACCCATATTTCTTCTCTTTAAAGAGCTTGTATCTTACTGGGTGGATAAAATGGCTACCGGTAAGGCAAATGTATAACAGCATAATACTACACCATTCTACCTGCCAAGTATTTAGAACATAAGCATATCTGTGAGAGCTAGAGCAGTGAGGTGATGTTTGTTGGAGAAAGAAGGCTTGAGGGGGACTTTAGCAATAGACAGAGAATGGGAGAGAGAGGGAGAGAGGACTTAACAGAACTTAATAGGTAGGAATCTCAGGGCAGTGAATTTTTTCTGGACCAACAGGAAAGAAGAGTGATATGTTTTGGGGAGTTGCAGACATAAAATTGGACAGATAGATGCTCAAATCTAGGCAGGAATTTGCAAATTTAATTCTGAAGGTGCTGTCAGAATTTGCTGAGGAGAGTAATGAAAGATAGGGTTAAGGAAAATTAGAGCTACAGTGGTATGCAGAAAGTTTCAATAAAATGAAAGAAAGATTGAGTTGAGGGAATTTAACCAAATCTTTATATTTTACATATGCAAAAACAGGAGCTTAAACAATAAACTTGGTCCTTTCAGGATCAAGGAAGTAGAGAGAGAGAGAGAGAGGTAAGCAGGTAGGTGATTGAAACCAAAATAGGATGAGCTTTAACAATTCAGCTTGGGGTAGTGTCACTACACTCACTAAACAGCAGATGGTACAAATATATCTATAATAAAACATATAAAAGTATATTATACTAAGCATAAAGATATTTTTACTTTTTAATTGAAACACAACTTGCATACAGTAAAGATATGTATTTGAAATGTACAGACCAATGAATTTTTGCAAAGGGAACATACTTCCATAGCTAACAGTCAGATAAAGCATATAGAAGATATGGAGCATCCGAAATGCCTAGTTCTTAATGGCAGACCAGTTAAAATGCTCCCAAATGCTAACCGATATCCTCATTTCTATCAACAAGATTCCTTTTGCCAGTTTAAACTGAAATAAATGGAGTCATACAATATTGGTATTCTTTTTTAAAAAAATTTTTTCAGTACATATTTTTTATTTTAAAATTGTGGGATACAGTTAAGGGTTAGGTATACAAATATGCATTGTGTTGGTACACTTGTTGATGAGGTGTGTCCCCCCATCCCCAGACAGATATTGACTACCGTTAATCCCACCTTCCTTCCCCTCGCTGCTCCCCCATAGTTTCCTGCCACTGTCAATCCTTTTCTTACAGTATTAGGATAGTTGTTCGAGGTCCACTTGTGAGTGAAAACATGTGATACTCAGATCTTTGTTTCTGTGAGAGGTCACTCGGTATTATAAACACTAATTCCATCCAGGTTGCTGCGAAATTCATGATTTTGTTCTTTATGTGGCTGCGTAATATTCCATTGTGTATACACACCACATTTTTTTTATCCAGCCCAGTCTCAATGGGCAGCACAGTTGGTTCCATGTTTTTGCTGTTGTGAATAGTGTGGCAATAAATATGTGTGTGCAGGTATCTTTTTTGTAGAATATTGTCTTAGTCTTGTCTGCGATTTCTTGGGAGCATTACTACTCCTCCCTTGATTCCCTAGAAAACCACCCACAGAAATCTTTCTTATATGAGACCTGTTATACATATTATAATTCTTGTGAAGATATGTTAGGGAAGAGCTTTTTTTTTCTTCCAACTGATATCCCCAGTCACCAAATTTGCATTGATTTCCTTTTTTTTTTTTTTTAAAGAAAACTGATACTTATGAGTCATTTGGAAAAAAACTAAAGACTTACATTGCTTTGTTTTTTCCTTTAGGTTACCCTTGGGTCTGTGATAGCCAGAGGAAAGAGCGTCCTCCCTTGTTTCCAGAGAGTGACAGGGAAGCCTGCCAGCTGGAGCAGGAGTACGTTCATCGCGTTTATGAGGAGATTGCCGGGCACTTCAGCAGCACGAGACACAGCCCTTGGCCACACATTGTGGCATTTCTGAAGGCTCTGCCAAGTGGGTCCATAGTGGCTGATATCGGATGTGGAAATGGAAAGTATCTCGGCATCAATAAGGAGTTATTTATGGCAAGTAATGCTGCTGCTTCCTTTATGCTTATTTTGCAGAGGTCGTCATCTTTCTTTCTCATGATATAATGCTGTTTTTTAGGTCAGAAAAGTTATAACACACAGATTGAAAAGTAATGACCATCTGTGTTCTTTCTTATTTCCCCGAAATTTATGGGCATGCCATTGTTTGTAGTTTTTTTTTTCTCCTTTTAGATTGTATTTTCTAATACGGTTATTTTATTAGTAAAACTCACTTACACTTATAAAATTCTTTACAGATTAGAAAGAATTTTAATAGAAGTCATTTTTGAGGGGTGGAGGCTTGTATCCCTCTAATCATGTAATCATGACAAAAGATACATTTTCATCCTCTTTTTTTTTTTTGAGTCAGGGTCTCATCCTGTTGTCCAGACTGGAGCGCAGTGGCACAATCATGGCTCACTGCAGCCTCGACCTCCTTGGTTCAGGCAATCTTTTTGCCTCAGCCTCCTGAGTAGCAGGGAGTACAGGCATGTACCACCACATTCAGCTAACTTTTTTTTTGTTTGTTTGTAGAGACAAGGTCTTGCTATGTTGCCTAGGCTGGTCTTGAACTCCTCAGCTCAAGCAGTCCTCCAGCCTTGGCCTCCCAAAGTGCTAGGATTACAGGCATGAGCCACCATGCCTGGTTTCATCTATCTTTCATAAATGAAAAAACTGGGGTTTCCAGAGGTTCTGTTACTTCCCTGATGTCATGTGATTAGGGGACATAACTGGAACTTGAACCTCTATCTTCTGACTTCAAATTTTACTCTTAGTAGCAAGAAAGTTTACTATTTATTGGTGTTTTACTGTTGAGGAAACTAAGGCTCAGGTAGATTAAAAACTTGATTAAAGTTATAGTGTTAGACCCTGCATGTGAACATATTCCTGTCTGCCCTCCAGAGTGTCTGATTTTAGTTTCTGTCATTTCTTAATTTATGAGGTACTTCTTTTTCTGCCGTACTAAACAGTCAGATGTTCTTCCTGCTGTCGTGCTTTGTTGTAAATATTCACATTAACACTGCTCTGTGAGGACCGGAGGTTCGAAATCAGGCGAGGTTGGCCAGGGGTGGTGGCTCATGTCCATAGTCCCAGCACTTTGGGAGGATGAGGCAGAAGAATCTCTTGAGCCCAGGAGTTTGATATCAGCCTCAGCAACGTAGCAAGACCCTGTCTCTACAAAAACTACAAAAATTAGCATGGTGGCATGCACCTGTAGTCTCAGCTACTCGGAAGGCTGAGGCAGAAAGATCACCTGAACCCAGGAGATTGAGGCTGTGGTAAGCTGTGATCCTGCCACTGTACTGCAGCCTGGGCAGTAGAGTGAGACCCCAACTCAAAAAAAAAAAAAAAAAATTAGAGGAAGAAGGATTAGAGCAAGGGAATAGGTAAGAAGAAAAAGAACAGTCTACATTCATGGGTTTTTGGAGTGTGTCAGATTGCTTTTAATCTTTATTTTTTAACTCCACCATAGATACTGTGCACTTATATGAAGAAAATTGCTATAGTTGTCCCTTGGTATATAAAATTGAAGCCAAATCAGATAATAAATAAAATAAAAATTTAATGAACATAAAAGGTTTAGTGTAAAAGGGAAAAGTGACACACCCTTCTGCTAAAAGATGACATTTCTGTCGCCCCATATGAACCACAGCGGCTGCTCTGTGTTGGGCTGTTGACCTCAAATACCACTAGTCACATTACCTGGGACGCTACTGGAAGAACAAAAAACAGACAGAAAAAAGCACAGTTGTCCCTTGGTGTTCGTGCGGAATTGATTCCAGTCCCTCACTGATATCTGAAGATCTCGACACTCTGATAAAATTGCATAGCATTTGCATACAACCTATGTCCATCTTCCCATATACTTCAAATCATCTCTAGCTTACTTGTGATACCTAATACAAATATATAAATGCTATATAAATAGTCAGACTGTGTTGTTTAGGGAGTAAGGACCAGAAAAAAAAGTTTGCATATATTCAGTATAGACTCAATTTTTCTTTTTTTAATTTTTATTTGTTTTTTTAATTTTTTGAGTCAGAATCTCACTCTGTTGCCCAGGCTGGAGTGCAGTGGCTCGCTCACAGCCACCACGGCCTTGATCCGCTGGGCTCAGGCGATCCTTCTGCCTCAGCCTTCTAAGCAGCTGGAACTACAAGCACGCACCACCATGCCCGGCTAATTTTTCAATTTATTGTAGAGATGAGGTCTCACCATATTGCCCAGGCTGGACTCAAACCTGGGGGCTCAGGCAATCCTCTCACCTCTGCCTTCCAAAGTGCTGGGATTACAGGTGTGAGCTACTGCGCCTGGCTCAATTATTCTTTTTTTGTAAATATTTAAATTCATAATCAATTGAATCCACAGATGTGGATCCTATGGGTATGGAGGGCTGACTCGACTGTAGCTGAGGAGAGGCAGTGTGTGTATTAACTGGCAGACAAAAGATAGGTTTCCATGAAGATAAGACATTGCTATTCATATATTGTCATCATGTTTGCAGTTCAATTTTAGTTTATAAAGAGTTAAGTTTGTTCATGTTAAGAGGAAGTAGGTTTTTGATGTTACTTAAAATGACAACTTCAACCACAGTTCAAAACGAGGTGATATCTTCTGGTGTTTTCATCTAAATAAACTGTTCAAAAATGTTTCTCAGTATTCTCTGCTCTTGCACTTTCTTGTTGGTAATCCATGGTTTTATCTAACCAAGTATCATTTATGACAGTAAAACTAGGTTACAGTCAACCACACTGATTTAGTCGTAACATTACTCTGTTACAATCGAGTAGGATGATTTTTTGATAAACAGGAAGCTGATTCAAGAAGAAATATCTTTGGAAGGATTGGACAGTTAGAAGTACACTCGCTCTCCATTTCTACATTTATTTCATCAGCAGCAGTCTGCACGTATTCCCTTCCATCTGCTGGCCCTGGAGCTCTCTGCTTTGCCTGATCGCCAGGCACACAGTACCGGGCACATAGTGGAAGCTTATTAATGGTTTGTTGAATGATGAGGAGAAAACCTGCGAATTTGCCTCCAACTTCCCACCTGAAAACTAAAATACATGCACTGCTGTGTTCTGCAACCTTGAACAAATGTGGCAACCTCAGAGTGGGGGAGCCTTGCCTCAGGATAAGATGCCTTTAGGATGTAGATTTCTCTTTATGTGTAGAGTCCCGGACAAGCGTTTTTGTCTACCTCTTGTTCCATGTTACGGTAGCTAACATTTGCATAGCACATGAAGGGTTAATGAAATATTTAATATAGATCACTTCATTTAATTATCATATTAACTCTGAGAAGTAGGTATTTACAGTCTTATTGTATACATGAGGAAGCAGAGACTCTGAGATATTAAGTAACATTTCTAGGTTGTCCAGCTACTTATTGCTGAAGTCAGGATTCAAATCGAGTTTACAGGCTGAGCATTCCTAATATGAAAATTCAAAATCTGAGATGCTCCAAAGTCTGAAATGTTTTGAGCATTGACTTGATGCTCAAAGGAAATGTTCATTGGAGCATTTCAGATTTTGGATTTTTGGATTAGGGATGCTCAACCAGTATGTAGTCTACAAATATTCTGATATCTGAAAAAATATGAAATACAAAACACTTCTGGCCCCAAGCATTTCAAATAAGGGATTTTCAACCTGTAGTATGCCTTGTCACTGTATTTTACTGCTTTTGCCTATTTCCCTGCACTTTGCATGATATATTGTGTCTAATTTTCCTATAATTGCATATTTTCTTAATAGTGTAAAAAGTGTTATATATTTTTAAGAAACAAAAATAATATAACCAGCAGGGCATGGAGGCTCATGCTTATAATCCTGGTGACTCTAGGGGCTGAGGTGGAAGGATCACTTGAGGCCAGGAATTTGACACCAGTCTGGGCAACCTAGCAAGATCCCATCTCTGAAAAAACCAAGAACGCTTAGCCAGGCATGATGGGTTGCACCTATTGTCTCAGCTACTCAGGAGGCTAAGAAGTGAGGATTGCTTGAGCCCAGGAGTTCAAGGCTGCAGTGAGCCATAATCATACCACTGCATACCAGCTTGGGTGACACAGCGAGACCCAGGCTCTAAAACAATTAAAAAAAAAACAACAGCCATCATTCAGAAAGTTAATGAAAAGAAAGGTATTCACCTATAATGCTATCACCTTAATAAGCCAGTTTATTGTGATGAATATCCTTCCAATGTTTTTCCTAGTAATATTTTATATAGTAATGAGTATATATGCAATTGAGCACTCATTTATAGCAACATTTCCTTTTTTGATATGTAGTCTTCTAATGAAGTTTCTGGACTTCATAATGCAGATTTTTTTTCTTTATTTTTAAAATTGTATACATTCCTGTATGAATTGTATGTATTTATATACTGTATTTAAATTGTATATATTTATATTCAAAACAATCTGATGTTTTGCGGCACATATATATTGTGGATTGTTTACATCTAGCAAATTTATGTATGCATTACCTCACATAGTTATCATTTTTGTGGTGAGAACACTTAACATCCACTCTCTTGGCATTGCTCAAGAAACAATATAGTCTTACTGACTATAGTCACCATGTTGTATGATAGATCTCTTGAACTCAGTCCTCCTATCTAACTGAAGCTTACGTCCTTTGGCCAACATCTCTCCAACCTCCCACTCCTCAGCACCTTCATCCCCTGCTAACCACCATCCTGCTCTCTAGTTCTATGAGATCAACTTTTTTAGTTTCACATGCGTGAGATCATGAGATATTTGCCTTCTGTGTCTGGCTTATTTCCCGTCCCTCCAGGTTTATCCATGTTGTCATAAATGGCAAGATTTCCTTTTTTTAATGCTGAAAAGCATGAGGGAACACACACACACACACACACACACACACGCACACACAAAGGAATTATTTTTTGAAGGGCAAACCCCTTGTAGTACAGACTTCCCGGCTAACTAAGTGTTCTAAGAACCCATCGACATCACGTACCAGCTAGCACTGTTGTGAGAGACTGCATTTGGCTTCAGTGAATTTTTTTTGGAGATTCTTTCAACATGTTTTCATGATGGTTGATTTATGAGTGCACCTGTCAGCAGTTTTTGACCAAAAATGGTGTGACTCCCATGCCCCACCCACCCTATTCACCCGATCTCACCCCAAGCAACTTTATTTTGTTTCCCTGGATGAAAAAAAGTCCTCACAGGGAAATGTTTTACCAAAGAGGTGAAACTAAAAATGTCAGAAACCCTAAAAGACATCAAAATTGATGAGTTCAAAAACTGGAAAGCAGTGGAAAAGCGTCTTGGTAGGGATATTGCATCAAAAGAAGAGTACTTGGAAGCTGACAAGTTTAAACATGGAAGAATAAATGCACTTTAAAAAAAATAAATAGATTCTGTTTTTTGGGTCCCCCCCTCACATTCCATTGTGTGTGTGTATATATATATATATATATATATATATATATATATATATAAAATACCATGTTTTCTTTGTCTATTCGTCCATTGATGGACACAGATTGATTTCATATCTTGGCTATTGTGAACCTGGGAATGCAGATATCTCTTTGATAGACTGCTTTTATTTTCTTTGAATATATACCCAGCAGTTGGATTGCTGAATCATATGGTAGTTCTATTTTTAATTTTTTGAGGAACCTCCATACTGTTTTCCACAGTGGCCAGACTAGTTTACATTCCCACCAAGAGTGAACAAGGTCACTCTACTTTTCTCTACATCCTCACCAACACTTATGTTTTGTTTTTTGTATAATGACCCTTCTAACAAGTGTGAAATGATATCTCATTGTTTTAATTTGCATTTCCCTTATGATTAGCGATGTTGAGCATTGTTTCATGTTTATTGGCCACTTGTATGTCTTCTCTTGAAAAAATGTCTGTCTGTGTCCTCTGACTACTTTTTAATCAGATTGTTTTCTTGCTATTGAGTTGAGCTCCTTATGTATTTTGGGTATTAACCTCTTATCAGATGTATAGTTTGCAAATATTTTCTCCCATTCTGTAAGTTGTCTCTTATGCTCTGTTGATTGCTTCTTTTTCTGTGCTGAATCTTGTTAGTTTGATTTAATCCCATTTATTTATTTTTGCTTTTGTTGCCTGTGCCTTTGGGGTCATATCCAAAAAATCATTGCCTAGTTCAATGTCATGGAACTTTTCAAATATGTTTTGTTCTTGCCGTTTAATAATTTGGGGTCTTAGATTTAAGCCGTTAATCCGTTTTTTTTTTTTTTAATACAGTGTAAGATAAGGGTTTAATTTCATTCTTCTGCATGTGAATATTCAGTTTTTCCTATACCATTTATTGAAAAGACTTGTATTTTATTAATATTCTGTTTACTGGAGATTGTGTTCAGTTAGGGACTATTATAATTAACACCATCATGAATATGTATATTTCGAGACAGTGGGACAAGAAGAACATGCAGTGTTGGAATGAGAAAGGCCAGGTTTCAAATCCCCATTGCACCATTTAACTACTGTTCATCTTTGGGAAAATTACTTATTTTCTTTGAGATGATGTTTTCTCATCTGTAATAATAGTGGTGATGGTGATAATAGTACCTAATTCAAAATGTGTTACGAGGACTAACAGCATTGATGCAGAAAATCTACTTTAATCCATTTGAATATTCAGAACAAGGCAGTTGTCATTTGCCTGGTCAGCTTTTTTTTTTTCTCTATTTTGGAATATTTTATTAGGATAAATTTTTAGAAGAATAGTGATTGGGCCAAAAGCTGTAAACATTCTTATCTTCCTTAAAAGATGGTTTATCTAATTCTCTATTAAATGGTTGAGCCAATTTGTATTGTCACCAACATTTTATGAGAGGAAGTTTTATCACACTGCTATCACTGTGGTGTGTTTTGGTTTTAGAATATTTTAAAAGTTTGATTGAAGAAAAATGGAACTTTTAGTTTGTACCTCTGATTACTAGGTCGAATACTTTATTTCATGTTTACCTATACTTCCAGAAGTACATATTTAATGTTTTGTTGAAGATTTTAAAAGTTATATGAGTAAAGGTGTACATTTTAACCCCAGTATGTATGTGTTAGGATGTCAATATCTCCACGCAGCACACAGAAATATGTAGTTTTGCATGAATCCTTGAATAGATGTGGGTTTTTATAAATAAACCATTTTCTGTCCTGTTGTTGACATTATGCAACATTGTTAGGGAGATTTTCAAATACTTGGTACTATCCTTGGAATAAAAATTTAAATTTAAAAACAGGAAGAGAAAAAATAGTGACCATTTGACTATATTATATAAAAGACTCAGGCAAAGTAAGTGGAAGCTGGAAGCTCTGGGCCAACCATGAGTCAGGTCATGGGTCAGTAGGGAATCTCATCTGCTTTAGACCTTGAGCTTCATTATGAAAATTGCCTGTGTTCTCTCTTGTTAGTAAGAGGAGTGCTGCATACAAATAGCTATAAGAGCCCAGCAAGAAGGAGAGAGACATTCTCATGTCTTGTTTGGCTGTTGTTCTCCTTGTTCTCCTATCTGTGGTTCTCAGGTAATAACTTTCCGCCGCTGAGTAACTACTGAGCTGTATCTCTGAGGATTTGTTTTTTAGGCACTTTGGATTTCTTGCTGTTGACTTTTAGCAAGGTATAGCTGTCAGAATCAGGCATACTTGAAAATTCCGATTCTATGAACTGAATTTCAACGAAACAAAAAGGAGGCAAGCACCAACATATACTGTTTGTATTATTTAAGTGGTGTTGTCGTCTTGATATTGTGATGGTTGAGTGGCATAGACCATGAATGAAAAGAAATAAAAGTAATAATCCAGATATGTATCTTACACAAGTAAAGGGAGCAGTTAATTGAGAACCATGCCACTATTGTTATTATTAGACCCTTAATGCTTCTTCATCTTAAAATATAGTAAAGAGAAATTGCTGTACTTTACCTCTAGCTTGGTATCTTTTAGTCTACTTCAGAAATTAAACCAGCTCTGGGATAGAATACAGAAGCTGTTTAATACCAATTGCAAATTGAGAAAACTCATTAAGTATGACTAGTGTGGCAAGTTATTTAACTGAGTAAGAATTGTTTTGATATGCACATTCATATTTATTCTCAGAAGGGCTGAGGGAACCCTAAAGGATCAATGCTCATTTTATCAAAAAATTAAATATAAGCTTGGGGTGGCTACTTCTGTCTGACTAAATCTGCTTAGATAATTCTTTTCCAGGCCAGGCTCAGTGGCTCAGCCTGTCATCCCAGCAGTTTGGGAGGCCAAGGCGAGTGGATTGCCTGAGCTTGTGGGTTTGAGACCAGCCCGGGCAACTTGGCGAGACCTCATCTCTACAATAAATTAAATAATAATAATAATAATTCTTTTCCCTGTTATAGAGATTGGTTTAGAAAGAAATTATCTGGCAATAATTATTCATGAGTGACTTAATATTTCTTAAGCCCCTCCTGTTTCTTCCCCAGTTTACATAAGCACAATGTGTGTGTGTGTGTGTGTGCATGCTCATACTGGCACACACACACACATATATGATATTTATTTATTTGTTTATTTATTTTTATTTTTATTTTTTGAGTTGGAGTCTCACTCGGTCGCCCAGACTGGAGTGCAGTGGCCACTCCCGGCCACCGCAGCCTCGACCTGCTGGGCTCCGGCGATGTTTCCGCCTCAGCCTTCCAAGTAGCTGGAACTACAGGCGCGCGCTACCACGCCTGACTAATTTTTTGATTTATTTAGAGATGAGGTCTTGCCAAGTTGCCCAGGCAGGTCTCGAACCCGCGGGCTTAGGCAATCCACTCACCTCAGCCTCCCAAAGCGCTGGATTACAGGCTGAGCCATCGAGCCCGGCTACATATATGATATTTAATAGAACTGAGCAGCTTAACTGTGTACAAAAGAAACTGCAACAAAGCTGGAGGGAAGATGGTGAGTCTTGCCCCCAGACACTTCCCACAGATCTGAACACATGCATATGGCATGCTAGGCCTCACCTGCTTGGGGAAATGAACACATGTTGCTTGCTGCCTTCAGTGCCATCATCCCCATAGAATTGTCTGGTTATACTAAAAGGCTTGGTTAAGTAGCATTTTACAAATTTTGAATTCAGCCCTTTATTTGTGATATGTTTTGACATTTAGCAGAAAAAGTAGCTTTAAGAAATGAAAAAAATCACTTTGATTTGTTTGTTTTGGGATTTTTTTCCTGATTGTCAAAGTAATCTATGTTGAAAAGTATAAAAGAGGAGAGAAAAATCACTTATCTTCCTGCTATCTGGGTCATTATAAGATAGTATATATAGCCTGGTGCAGTGGCTCACGCCTGTAATCCCAGCACTTTGGGAGGCCAAGGCAAAAGGATTGCTTGAGCCTAGGAGTTTGAGACCAGCCTAGGCAACATAGTGAGACCTCGTCTCTACAAAAAATTAAAAAATTTTTTTAAATTAAATTAGAAAAAGATAGTATATATAGTAATGAGAGATACCTTTGGTCATCTTTTCACTCCCCCTCAAAGACTAAATGTTTATGGAATCATTTCCAGTTGTAAATGTGTGGTATTAAAGAAAGATTCAGATTCTGAATGGCAATCATTTAGTGCAAATTTGGACCTCCCATTTCCACTGCTGTCATTTTTATTCTAATCATTTTGTTTCCATTCGCTTGTTTGAGTTCTGTTATCTGCTAAGGTAATAAATGCTACCCTGTGCAATTTTATATTCTGACTTTGTAATGCCTGTAAGAACTGGTAATATGGTCTCATACCATTTCACAATGGATATGAAGTCTGTCCAATGATTCAAGGTATGGAAAAAGTCCGCAGGTCTTCATTTCTTGTGATATTTAAACAAAATGTTATGAAATTCTTTCTTTCTCTATTACAGATTGGTTGTGATCATAGCCAAAACCTCGTGGACATTTGTCGAGAGAGGCAATTTCAGACCTTTGTCTGTGACGCGTTGGCACTGCCGGTCCGCAGTGGGTCTTGTGATGCCTGCCTCTCCATTGCTGTCATTCACCATTTTGCCACAGCAGTAAGTATTGTCTTCACTCTCAAGGAACTTTAACTAACCTGGCAGGAAAAGTTGATGGATTTTACTGATTTTGGACCCTGTTTTAGCATCTCATTTCTTTCAATTCTCTTTCTTGTCACACAATTGTCTCTTTGTACAAGAGCACCTGGAATCAAGATGGGCTCCATGGAAGTCATGTTTACCTAAACAGAGACCGGATGGGACTCTGGGCTTTTACTGCTGCGTGCTTTTGCCAATTGTCTATCCCAAGTCTTACTCACTTCTAAATGGCTTTCTTCAAACCCACAGAGTCACAGAGTTTTAGCTGGAAGAGACATTGAGATCATGAGCTCTAGCCTCTTGCATGAGCTCTCTCCCCTGATTCTGAGTCTCTTCTCTGTTTCTCTGTCTTTCCTTTCTCAAACCACACTCTCATCCTTGACATGTGAGTATCACTTCCTTCCCATTCTGTTTTTCCTCCTTCCCCATTGTTTTTTCATAACTCTGTCTTATTTAACTGGTGTGTTAACTCTTTGAACATGTTCTTAATTTTAAAATAAGTTAATTTAATATCTTTATATTTTCTTAGAGAAAAGAAGAGCATTTATTTTTCTTAGGAGTCAACATGTGCTCCCCTGATCCAAGCTGCAGAGCTCACGTTGTGGGTCACCAGCAGTTTGAGAAGACCTTATGACCTTAAGTCGACCTTAGGAGATTGGAAATCTCTTTATTCTGTCTTCATTTTAAGAAAGATATTTTTGCTAGGTATTGCATTCTAGATTGACAATGTTTTCTGGAGTTTCCATCCTTTCTTGTCTCTGTGCTTCAGTCTGGGTAATTTATTCTGACCTGAATTCTAGTTTAATAATTATCTATGCAGATGTGTCTAATTTGCTATTAAATTTGTCTATTGTTTTTTCTTAATACATTTTGTCTTTACTGAAACTCTCTATCTTTTCCTCTAGTTTTCCAAATATATTAACCATAGTTATTTTAAAGGCTTTGTCTGGGAATTTATTTCTATGGATTTTTTTTTCCCTCTGTTTTCAGTCATTTGGTCATGATTCTATTTAGCATGCTTCATAATATCTTATTGGATGCTGGCTTTGTGTTACAAGGTTTGGATACTTCTATCTTTCTCCAAAGAGAGCTATATTTTCCAAGGGCAAGTATGCTCAGATCACCTTAATTCCATAGAGAATTGGTTTTATGCTTCATTGAGAATGATTGATATCTATTTCATTTTTGTCCCCACTTCTGGGATGTGGCCCTTCCGGGTCTCAAGTGAAAGCTGCCTATTTTTACTATTTCAGCCTTTATGGTTATTTTTGGTAAGAGAATTTTTTGGGAGATCTTAAATTCCAGTGTCTGTCTCCCCAGCAGTTTGGCTACTAACATCTCTGTTTACCTTTTTAACTTCCCAGCAGCTACTCTGCTGAGTTTCTTGGAATTTCACCCGATGTACGTGCAGGTTAGAATTGGCAAATGCTTCCAGGGGAATTTGCATGTAGACATTTGGAATCCCTTCCCTGCACTTCCTTTAGCCGTGATTCTGTCCCTCAGTTCCTGGTGCTTTGACCTGCTGGCTCTTCAAGCCCTTTCCCCTCAGGCCAGGATGACTTTGGCTTTGTCCTCGTCTTCTTGTCTCCCACATTGAGAATTAGCAAATGATCTCAGGGAAAAGCAGGGGTGAGCGCAGAGCTCACCTGGGTTTGCTTCCCGTCTTTCAGGGCTGATCCCCTTCAAGCCCTGCCTGCGGTGTTTTGCTCCAGTTCTTTTAAGCAGCGGTTTTATGTATTTCATTCAGCCTTTATGGTTAATTTTAGTGGCAGAATCAATACAAACAATTTCATTGAGATTATACGTAGAAGTCTCCATCACACAGTGTGCATGATTCCTTTATACAAGCATTGTATAAGTGCAGTGGTTAACCTAAAAGGGCTTCATGTGACTGCTCTGGCCCTCTAAGAAGTCGTCAGTTGTTTCATGGATCCAGCCAGTCGATGAAGGAAAAAGGCACAAGGAAGATGAGCAGAATTAAAAATCTCCTTTCCCTACTTCCTCAAAACTTTTTTCTGAATCACATAACAAAAGACCCTTTTCTTTCTTTTTTGTTTTATAGAAGACTTTTTGTTAGAGTTTCTTGCTGTTCATCCTAATAGAAAACAGTCCTACAGTTGGTTATATTTTCCCATTTCCTCTCTGTATCTCCTCTGGGTTGATAATGGAATTGTGGTGTTTTTTGTTTTTATTTTTTTTAAATTAGGAACGTAGAGTGGCAGCTCTCCAAGAACTTGTTCGACTCCTGAGACCTGGTGGGAAGGCCCTCATTTATGTCTGGGCAATGGAACAAGAGTATAAGAAGCAGAAGTCCAAGTACCTTAGAGGAAACAGGATTAGCCAAGGAAAGAAAGCGGAGATAAACAGTGATACCCCAGCGCAAGGGTTGCTTGTGGAGCAAATGCTTGACATGGGTAGTGAAGACTCAGTAGCTTCTGTCCCCTCCATTAATGACTTTCAGGAGGGAGGATGTCATTCAAGGAAGGTTACCACTGCCAAGCTGCCTATTCATACGAACAGGACTTCTTTTTATTCTCAAGATGTGCTGGTTCCCTGGCACCTTAGGGGAAACCCTGATAAAGACAGACCTGTTGAGCCCTTTGGCCCAGTAGGATCCCATGACCCAAGTCCTGTGTTTCATCGTTACTACCATGTGTTCCGTGAGGGAGAACTAGAAACAGCCTGCCAGACTCTGAGTGATGTCAGCATTCTGCAAAGCTACTATGATCAGGGAAATTGGTGTGTAATTCTTCAAAAGGTCTAATTATTTATGTGATATATCATATATAGTGAAAGAAGTGCTTACTGATTTTTTTTTTAAGAAAAAAGGAGACTAAATTAGTTATCCTTTTAATTAAAGGAAAACTTGTAGGGAGATACCAAAGGAGAACTCCTGAGAAGCATCTGGAAATAGAGAATCCTTAGGAAACATTCCGTCTGCTACCATTGGCTGACTTCTACATCGCGACTAGTGATGGCTTCTCAAATTGATTGAAGTAGTTTGTGCAGTGTTTGCAATCCCTAGGTTGAAGATAACCTTTTGTTATAAAATGTTACTAAATGTGCTAAATCATGAGGATCTTGGTGAAGTAATTATAAAGCATTTTAATAAAGAAAATATTCTTGGTCAATAGAAAATTATCTGAAGTTTTATCTATGACTGCTGGCTCTGTAAATTATAGACAGTAGCTACTTTTCCTCACGCCTCACTAGTACAGGGCTGGACACATAGTGGGCGCCAATAGCATTTTGTCGGTCAGATAATACCCAGAAGCTAGTAGGAACCTCCTTCAACATATATTTTCTGAACCCCTACCATATACCCGTTACTGTTTTAAGTACTGGGAATGGAGCAATGGATAAGAAAAAACAAAGCCCTTTCCCTCAAAGAGCTTACATTCTAGAAGGAGAGACTGAAAACAAGCAATAGATAAATAAATAGATACTATGTGTCAGATAGTGATAAATGCCATGAAAAAATAAAGCAGAAGGGTTGATTACACCTGGGAGCAAAAGATTATTTTTGAATGACTGAAATAACTACGAATCCTGACTGTAACTTATTATCAAGAGTTAATTAGTATTCCTAATTCACTGATATAGACGCTAAAGACAACCCAAGTATACTCCTTTAACTCCTTTATTTAAATAGCAAAAGTTAGCATGTGGTCAGGCAGACATAACTATGCCCATATGACCAACGCTATGGTGTCATTATTGGTTATTTGTAGTTTACTCATAGTTTGTCCCAGTACAGGTATAATCGGGTTATTTTAAAAATCTATACACTATTGCATAGTAACCCAGTTAACTTACCACTTAGGTTAGGTTTCCAGTGGGGACAAAGGCAGAAAGCTAACTAGGTCAAATGTCATGCAGAGGGGAAGGCTTTTTTTTTTTTTTTTTTTTTTTAAAGAAAATGTGTTTTTTTGCACTACTTTGGTTGTAGTAATGCTTAAGACTATTTTAAAAATTGCCTCTGTTAGTGATGGCTGCCTATATAATTACATATCTTTGTTATTAATGTTAGTGATATTTGACCTTCAAGCATCCAGCTTTTAGAATCCTGTAGTGGTCAATAATAGGTCTTAGATGAGATAATTATTATTTTTGTCATGGAATTTCAGTATAAGATCCAGATGTTCTCTTCCTTCTGGATGAATTTATAAGGTCCATGATATGAAAAGAAGAATATAGGGCTAAAAATAGTTTTATTTCGGACACAAATTCTGTGGATTTACGTCAAAATTTGAAGTTCAAGTTATGCTAATACATTTTAAAATCCAAGTCAAATAGATGATTTTATAGGAGGATGAAAATACCAAAATTGAGTCAAGAGGAGAGAAAAACGGAAAGATATTGAAATATAGCAGAGAAATTTAGAACTTGGCTCTAGAACCTGATGTCTTACAAATTGAATTCTAGCTATGTCATTTATTAGCTCTGAAATTTTGGGAAAAGTTCCTAACTTTCCTATGCCTCCGTTTTTTTAGCTGTAAAATTGGCATAGTTGCTAGGAAAATTCACTAAAATAATATTTATATGGAATACAAATATTCTTGTATAAGAACATAGTACGCATTTGGAAAATGTTCATTATTATTATTCCCAAAAAAGGCCCAGAGGAGTTTTAGGGATTGACTGATGCCAACTCTAATTTGTTAATTGTATAATAAGAATCTGTGTTCTTACTGATTTTCTTTTTTTGTCTGCGTTTTTATATCAGTTGAGACAGATGTGTTAAAATCTCCCACTATGATTATGGGTTTCTCTATTTTTTCCTTTGTAGGTCTGTCAATAGTAATAGTGCAAATATGGAAAAAATCCAAATGTCTCTCAACAGTGGAGTGAGTAAATTATAGTCAATTCAAATAATATGTTACTACACAAGCAATTAACGAAACAGTACTTTAAGCTGCAATATAAATGAATCTGAGAAACAGAATGCTGAGTAACAGAAGCCATACACAATACAATACCATGTGATTTCCGCTGAGTGTAGGTGTCCGCAAGACCACCCTCACTTCTGCCACCAACTACAAAGTTTGGTGTCCCCGAGAACACCCACACTTCTGATGCCAACTGCAAGTTCAGGGGTTTCTAAGACCACCCTAAGGTGTGATAATTTGCTAGAACTCACTGAACGTGTTATATTCATGGTTATAGTTTATTATAGTGAAAGGATACAAATGACAATCAGGCCAGGGAAGAGGTGCAGGGGCAGAGTCCAGGACAGTTCCACACAGGGACCTTTCAGTTGTCTTCTCCCAGCAGCGTCGTGGACAGAAGTGAATTCTCCTAGCAACACATGGAGTGTTGTCAACCAGGGATGCTCACCTGAGCCTCGGTGTTCAGAGTTTTTATTGATACTCATCACGCAGATGTGGTTGTCTATGCAGGTAGCTGACCTTTAGTCTCCATCCCCTCTGATATTACCTGGCCCCAAGGTTTCCAGGTAAAGTGACCTGCTTATTAGGTAGGATATTCCAAGGGCTAGAGATCAACTCACAGGGCAAAGGACAGACCTCTCTTTGGATATTAACTCTTTACTACACTATCTCCTTTAGGTAAAAGTTCAAAAACAGGCCAAATCAAATATATTTTTATAAGGCTAAGTAATAGTAAGTTTTTACTTGGACAAATGAGTGGGCCTTCTGGGATGTTTACAGTGTTTCTTTCCCTGGGTGGTATTTAAAATGGGTGTTGGCTTTGTGATAATTCACTTTGGTGTACACTTGTGATTTACATCCTTTTTATATGTATATTATCAACATTTAAAATAATTTGTAACAGAAAGTTATAAAATAACACAGTTAAATGTTTTAAATGGACTGGGCTCGGTGGCTCAGTCTGTAATTCCAGCACTTTGGGAGGCGAGGCACGTGGATTGCCTGAGCCCGTGGGTTCGAGACCAGCCCTGGCAACTTGGCGAGACTTCGTCTCTACAATAAATCAAAAAATTTGCCAAGCATGGTAGCGCTGTAATTCTGGCTACTTGGAAGACTGAGGCGGAAGGATCGCCGGAGCCCAGCCAGGTCGATGCTGGGGTGGCCGTGAGCGTGCCACTGCAGCCTGGGTGACAGAGAAAGACTCCAACTCAAAAAAAAAAAAGTTTTCAATATGTTTCTATATCAGCTTTTATGAGGTATAATTTGCATATAACATTAACCAATTTTAACTGTACAATTTGATGAGTTTTAACAAATGTATATGGTGATGTGATCGTTACCATACTCAAGGGAGAGAACATTTCCGTCTCCCCCAAAAGTTTCTCATGCCCCTTTGAGTCAACCCCCTTCTCCTCTGGCAAAGACTGGTCTGCTTTCTATTGCTATGTTTTTGCCTCTTCTAGAATATAGGTAAATGGAATAATGTACTCAGCAGACAA
>CAUYQG010080265.1:0-12809 GCA_963574415.1 Tarsius wallacei
GATCATTTTAATAAAATTTTTTTTTATACCAAATTATATGGGATATTCAACTTTTTTTTGTGTAACAATAAAAGGGGACCCCCCCCCCCCCCCCCCCGCAATGGCTTCCCCTGCTAGGTAAGTCTTTTAGAAATCCATCAGCATCAGCATACCAGCAAGCTTTGTTGTGAGAGGCTGTGTTTGGCTTCAGTGAATTTTTTTGAGATTCTTTCAATGCATTTGCCCATTTCATGATGGGTGATTTATGAACACACCTGTCCACACCGTGCTGAAAGTTCAGCAGTTTTTGATCAAAAATGTCATGACCACCCTTACCCCAACTTTCCTATTCACCAGATCCTGCCTCAAGTGACACTTTTTGTTTCCCTGGATGAAAAAAGTCCTCAATGGGAAACATTTTGCCAATGTGGAAGAAGTGAAACAAAAAACTGGCAGAAGCACTAAAAGACATCAACATTAATGAATTCAAAAACTGTTTTGAGCAGTGGGAAAAGCATCTTGATAGCTGTATTGCCTCAAATGAAGAGTACTCTGAAGGTAACTGAAAATTAAACATGTAAGAATATATACACATTTTGAGCCGGGCTCGGTGACTCAGCCTGTAATCTCGTGCCTTGGGAGGCTGAGGTGGGTGGATTGCCTGAGCCCGTGGGATCGAGACCCGCCTGGGCAACTTGGCGAGACCTCATATCTACAATAAATCAAAAATCAGCCGGGCATGGTAGTGCATGACTGTAATTCCGGCTACTAGGAATGCTGAGGCGGAAGGATCGCCGGAGCCCAGCAGGTCGAGGCTGCAGTGGCCGGGAGTGGCCACTGCACTCCAGTCTGGGCGACAGAGTGAGACTCCAATTCAAAAAAAAAAGAAAAAGAAAAAAAGCATATATACACATTTTTAATAAATAAATTCCAGTTTTGGGGTCCCCCTGATAGACATACATTTGACTGGAACCTGCTGGGGTGCTGTGTAATATACAATACATGTACCATATCACCCTTCCAATAGCCATAGGAGTCTGAAATTCTGAGACAAATCTGGGCCCTGAGGGTTTTGGATAATGGAAGGTGAACTTAAACAGACATCTTGCATTTGCACAAGCTCTTCCCTCTGCCTGGAAAACTTACCTCCCTCTCCATCCTCCCATCTTCTTCAACTGACAAACTCCTACTTATTCTATATGGCCCAATGTAAAACTTTCCTTAGCAGAATTAACCTGTCATCTGCGTTCTCTCGACATTTAATCCATATACATTATAACCATTTTTCCACTGCATGAGGGTCCTCTCTGTGCACATCCACCCCTCAGTGGGCTCCTTGGAGCACGGACTCATCTCTGAATCTTAAGTTTCTGGCACAATGCCCAACATAAGCATAGTGGCAATAGGGTATCTCACCTCTATAACTTTCCAAAGAAGGAAAAGTTAGCAGAAACGTTATAGAATCATGGAAAGTACATGTATCCAGTTTTGTACATTGTGAAACAGAAGTCTTGGCTCAAATCTATTCTTTGATGCTGCAGAAACTATTTTCATCAATATAGAAAAGTAATTAGGGTTGGCTGACCAGTACATCAACCAAGACAACTGATGGAGACCCCTCCACGCCCCAATAGTAAGCCAGGGCTGCCTCAAATGCATGAGTCAACACCTCTGAGGTCGGGCATGTGGTAGGGTCAATATACATTTGCCACATGGGAGGAAGAGTTTACTCAGCAGTTGGATACATTTATGAGAGGAGGAGTGGTAACTGAGGTGAAGGAAGCCCTGGCTGGAGAGCAACCCTTTTTGAGGCTGGACAAAGCCATATCTGCTAAGGTCATTAACAGACGTGCTCTGACAAGGAAATCAGATGCTAAGTACTTAGGATCAGGTTATTTGGACCCAAGGAAACTATGTGGACTGTTTTTTTTTCTTTACTGTCTTTCTACTTCAAAGTGCTTTCTTTATCAGGAATAAAAGCCAAAATGATTAAGTGTTATTTGGCTTAACCATTATGATGTGTATCCGGCTTTAAGTCTTGGCTTAGGATTCTATTAATTATCAAAATGCCTCATAATTAGAGGGCCGCCTTCATCTGACAATCCCAAAGTGCTTACACACAGTTCTTAGATGTTTTCAGTGGCATTTGGGATTTTAATTGCCTCTGGATGGGTTTTCCAGAGCATTTAAAAGACCAGTTCCAAATGAACTGCCTCCAGGGTACTGATGGAGTCTTGACTACCTGAGGCTCCCATTGAAGGCTCCTGGAGTGGTCTGGCTAGTAGTCCCCCAGCAAGATGCTGCCATGCCTCTGGCCTCTGATGGGTTGTCCTCATCAGTCATGACACAGCTCTCCTGCTCCAATCTGACATGAAGGTTCACTGATGGTGTGTGCATACAAGCCTCATGTATTCAGTGCTCTGTGCCATCAGGTGATGGGAGATACAGGAGATGGTTGCCCAGTCTTGGGTGCTCACAGGCTCATTGGGAGACCAGATATTCATGGGGGAAACCTCTAAGAGGACAACTGAGGTCAAACTAGAACTGACTGATGTGATGGAATATACCAAAGCAGAGGGCATTCCCAGCCTAGCGATGGTGTGCTCAGGTGCTCTGGAAGAGGTGGGGCCTGGACCGGGCAAGGAGCCATGATGAAGAAGATATAACATCACATCCAGGCCCTGACAGTTCTCAGGCTTCTGCTTTTCTGCTACACTTCTAGGGGCAAGAGAGCTGCAAGGTGAGGTTTGTATCTTTGTCTGTTTGGCTCATTGGTATATGACAAGAATCCTGCCTGGCACATAGTAGGCTCTCCATGAACAATACATTGATTAATGACATGGTTCCACCCTGTCCCCTGTCTCTTCACCACCTTCTGACTCAGATGGTGGATGCACAAATCTTGTCATCACTACAGTTCCAGCATTCTTGGGGAGCAAACTATTTGCAGCTGTGGTCTCTTACAGATAGCTGTGAACACATTTCATGCATCTGATTTAAAGCCACAGAGACTCTCTTCCAAGTACCCTCCAAGTCTTCACTTGTCCAAAGGTCTCAGATGCCATAACCAGACATGTCAAGATGATGTCACTTCTAGATCATTCACCCTCCAGCTCTGGGATGAGCAACTGTGTGGTCTGGGGTATGCCACATAACCTCCAAAAAAGTCGTTTTCCACATATGTAAAATTAGTGGTTTGAACTAGATTCTCTGTAAGGTTCTTTCTCAAGAGTGAATGATGCAAGAGATTGGAATTTGGTATGTAACATCACTTCTTGGTTCTAGCGAAAAAGAGAGTTTAAAAAATTTTTTTTACTTAAAAAATTTTTAAAAATCAGTCCTGGGTCTACCCTTTTGTCAAGACTATCTTAAGGACCTCTCAACCCCTCCTTCACCACCTGGGAAGTTATGGCCAAATTTTTTTTTTTTAATCAAGGGTCTCACTCTGTTGCCCAGGCTGGAGTGCAGTGGCACAATCATGGCTCACTGCAGCCTCAACCTCCTGCTCAAGAGATCTTCCTGCCTCATCCTCCTGAGTACCTGGAACTGCCAACATGCACCACCATGCGTGGCTAATTTCTTCGATATTTTTGTAGAGACGAGGTCTTACTCTGTTGCCCAGGCTGATCTCAAACTCCTGGGCTCAAGCAATCCTCCTGCCTGGGCCTCCCTAAGTGCTGGGTCTGCAGGTATGAGCCACTGCACTCAGCCTGGAATCCTGTCTTTGATCTTTCTCCTTCCTCAATTGCTCACCCTTGTCTTCCCATTTTAAAGCATCCTAGTTATTTTCTTCTTGCTCTTCCTTCAGAGCCTCCATCAGATTTGGCTAAGGAATGAGGAGCCACATTTTGGATTCCTGACTGTAAGCCCCTCTAGAATCCCTGTTTCTTCTTATTCTCAGGGATGCTTCCCTCACCCCCAGCTCTGTGTCCATTCCCGTCTCATTTCTCTGACTTTATGTTCTGCTTTAATTTGACAAACGCTCCCTCACAGCTTTAAACAATTCCTCAGCCTAACTAAAGAATCCTCCAATAAGCTAAAGAGATCATTAAAAAAATAATAATAATAACAATAGCTGACATCCTTTGAGCATCTGCTCACACAAACACTTTATGGAAATCATCTCCTTAATCTTCACTTAAACTCTAAAATATTGCCATGATCCTCCCATTTTAAAGATAAAGAGAATGGTCATTAGGGAACTTAGCCTGTTTAAGAAAGAACGTGGAGGGCCACAGTCAAGCTCAGGTCTGTGTGTCTCAAAGCCCATGGTTTTTCTCCCACTCTATGAAAGATATGAACATGATACAGGGGTTTACAATATGCACTGGCAGCTTAGAGGTATCAGTTGGCTGCTAGCAGAGCTAATTCTTAGATTTAGAGAATTTTAAAGTTGGAACATACTTTAAATATCATTTAATTTTAGTGACTTCTAATAGAAACTAAGAAATATAAGAACATAACTACACAGAAGAAAGGAATGTTATAATTGCATGGAAGAGTGTGCACATATTATATACATCTACGCTTATAATACAAATGGAAAGGACATCGTTACAAGCTTCCATGGGACATTTACACAAACTGGTATATTTGGCCACAAAGAAAACCTCCGTCCTTTTTTTTTAAGATTAAAATTGTATTGTGTACAACATGTTTCTGGACCATCCTGAGTGCATTATCTTCCACTATGTGGATTTGATGTTTTATCCAAAAGAATTGTTTGCCATTGTCTAAATACCATATGCCTTTACTTCTCTCAGTTTGACACTTTCATTAATCATATTGTTTCTGAGATTTGGACTTCTCTCTAGTACCTGTTAATGGACCTTGGAAACATTCTTCAATCCCATCTCAAATACTTCCTTCTCCACAGGGGTATTCCCGAGCTCACAAAAGGGTGTGAAATGTTTATTAGAGCAATTCACATCTTAGCCCTTACTAATCTACTTGCTGGTGCCTGGTTTTAGAGGGCAGATGGTCTAACCTCATTATGAATTCCATAGCACTGAGCATAAAACCTACACACAAAATAGCACAAAATACATAGTTGCTGAATGTAATTTTGAGTTGCTTATTTTGCCTTGGTATGACGTAAAAATATGGGGAAAAGGGTAGATAGGCAGATTTTAATAAATTCTAATATAAGCCACTCTGTCTTTCACTTCAATGACTCATTTTGTTCCTTAAAAATGCCTGGGTTGAAATTTCAGCGTTCTTTCTGTAGGTTCATATTACCCTTCTAAGCTAAAGTAAATAAATTTACTGACTATGTTGAATCAGCAAAGCAGGTTTTTTTTAAAGCAAAAAAATAGTATTTTTAAAGAAGAAATGCCTAATTGAGTATGCACGCCAACAACACTGTATAAGAAAAATAGGAAAGAAAAAAAAGACACCCACTGTAGCTTTAGTTTGTAGACTATATAACATTTCCATTTATAAAATATTTGGCTTTCTATTAAGGCACTCCATAGTTTCTTGGCAAGTAATTTTCTCAAAAACTACAAATAAAATTTTGTTTGAATCTCTCACATTATGCCAACCACAATTAATCACTTTTCTCTAACTTAGCTGAGCTGCTTTATAACATTAGCTACACAAAAGGAAAGTTAAAGAAAGTTACCAAAGGTCATCCTTTGCATTTGAGTAGATCTTTTATAGTTTGCCAAGCACCTTCATGGACATTATCTTATTAATGCTCCTATGTCATTGAGATGACTATTATTATTATCCCTATTTGCCAGAGAGGGACACAGAAATCTAGGAAAATTACCCTCTCAAATACATTTATTGAGAGGGAGGAAAAAGGAGGAAAAGAAAGATAAAAATGTGTCTTACAAAGGGTCAAGATGGCTGACTGAGCAAAGGTATTTGTTTTTCTCTTTCCTTTCCAAAATTCCATTCAAATGGCAGAAAAGATACACATGTTGTAACAACAATTATGAAACAAGAAAGGATGTGATCAGCAGATAAAAAATTCTGAGGAATTTCTGGATATTAAAAAGTTTATGTTGGCAGGAAACCACAGTAGAAGAAACCACCAAAACAGACTATTGCAGAGATGAAAAAATTCTAAACTCAGAAACCACAGGTACAATGAACAGGAGGCAGGAGGGGCCATGGAGCAAGTGTATTCACTAACATCAAGGTCAAGACTGCCAGAGGAACAGTGGGGTCAGCATGCCCCACCCCCTCCACAGGCCAAAAAAGCAGCTGGGAAATTTCAACAACTATCGGTAGATGAAGCAGACAAATGTTAGTAAAGATACGGAAGACTTGAACCACTTAATCTTCAACCTTGATTTAATAGATATAGAAAGTCCTTTTACCCCGTACTCAATTATCAAGTATATTCATCAAAATAGACATTTTTCTCAAGCACGCTTGGAATGTTGAAGATTGTTCACATACTAAGTTGTAAAGCAAAGTCTCAATGAATCTTAAAAAATCAGCATCACAGGTACCATTTTCTCTAACCGCAATATAATCAAGTGAGAAGTTAACTTGAGATTATTAAAAAGACACCAAAACCCTCCCTACTTTTAAAAGTAAAATTAAATAATGTATGGGTCAGAGACAATATATAACAACAATTTTAAAAAGTACTTCAATGGAATTATAATAAAATGCTATATGTCAAAATTTAACAGATGTAACAAAAGTGATACTACAAGAAAAAATTACCATCTTTAATACTTATACTCTAAAAGTTAATGGCAAAAAATAATGAACTTCACATACATTTTAAAAGTTAATTAAGTTAAAGAAAAAAATGACTAAATGAATACCCCCCCCCAAAAAAGTGGAAGGAAAAACAAGAGCAGAACTGAATGGAATAGAAAAGAAAGCCTCAATACAGAGGATTAACAAAGCCAGAAGTTGATTTTTCATGGAGACTAATAAAATTAACAGGATTCTGGAAAGAATGAGTTATACAATAGAAGGCACAAATGAAGAATGTTAGGAAAGAAAAAAGGCTTACAGCATCTGGAGGTTTCCAGATGCTGCAGATAATTAGAGAATATAATGAACATATTTATGTTAATGAACTGGAAAACTTAAATGAAATGGACCAATTCCTAGACATATTTAACTTTCAAACATCTTCCAGGAATAAATAGAAAGTCTTAATTTTCCTATAACCATTAAGTAAATACAATCAGTGGTTCAAAATTTCCCCACAGGGGAAAAAACACACATGGCCTAGCCAATTATTTAGGTGACTTTCTAGGAATAGATTATAATAATTTTATATAAAATCTTTTAGGAATTAGAAAATAAGGCAATATTTCTGAAATGAATTTATAAAACATATAAATTTATTATAAGTGGCATATCCTTACAAGGAAACAAGAAAAATTTATAGACAACTCTTGAATATAGATTTTTTTTTAAAAAAAACATCGTGTCTACAATCCAAGCATTTTGGGAGGCCAAGATGGGAAGATTGCTTGAGCCCAAGAGTTTGAGACCAGCCTAGGCAACATAGCAAGACCTCATCTCTACAAAAAACAAACAAACAAAATTAGCTGGGTGTGATGGTGTGCAAAGGATCACCTGAGGCTCTGGTGAGTCATGATAGTGCCACCGTACTCCAGCCTGGGCAACAGAGTAAGAGCCCACTCAAAAAAAAAAAAAAAAATAGCCATATTTGTAAAATTAATTTAATAAAAATAGAAATTCATCAGAACTAAGCTGGATTTATCCATGGAAAGCAAGGATGGTTTAATGTTATAAAATATATTTCTGTAGGTAGCTCAGCCTGTAATCCCATCACTTTGGGAGGCCAAGGTGAGTGGATTGCCTGAGCCTGTGGGTTTGAGACCAGCCCAGGCAACTTGGTGAAAGCTTGTCTCTACAATAAAATAAAATAAAATAAAATAAAATAAATAAAATAAAATATATTTCTGTAATTTATCACACTGACAGATTAAAGGAAGAAAACCAAATGATCATCTCAATAGGCAGTGAAAACATATAAGATAAAATTAAACATCCATTCATACTTAAAAAAAACACAAACTCTTAGCAGACTAGAAATAGAAGAGGATTAATCAAACTGATAAAATGTACAACCAAAAACTTATAGCAAACTTTATTTTTAATGGCAAAACATTAGAAACATTCTCTTTTATCAGGAACATAATAACCCTGCCTGTATTCAACATTTTACTGGGGTTCTAGCCTGTACAGAGGTTAAGAAATAAAAGTTATAAGAATTGGAAAAGGAAAACAAAAGGCCATTAAAAAAGAAATAAAACATACAAGAACTGGAAAAGTAAAAAACCAAAATGGCCATCATTAACAGCTAACATGATTATGTACTTAGAAATCACAAAAACTCCTACATAAAATTGATTTAAATTAATAAAAAAATTTAACAAGTTGCTTTGATATAAGATCGTTTGCATTTCTAAGCATTAGTAACAAATAGAAAAAAATCAATTGTAAAGATATATACATAATTTATGATAAAAATATAACAAGGTAGCTAGGATTACATCTAAATTGAAAATGTATAAGACAACTGTATGTAGAAAATCATAAAACTTTATTGAAAAACTTCAAGAAGACCTAAATAAATGTAAAGCTTATACTACATGCATGGATAAAATGGCTCAATATTAGAATTGTATTAGTGTTCTCATATTGCTAGTTAATGCAATTATGATAACACTTAAAAGATTTTTCAAGGAAAGTTAATAAGATCAATTCAAATTTCATAAGAAAGAACAAATGTTTAAGAACAGCTAACACTCCCAAAGAATGAGGTGAAGAGTCTTAACCTACACAGATTGAGATTTATGATAAAGCTACAGTAATTAAGACAGTGTGTTACTTGTGCAGAGTCAGATAAATAACCAATGGTGCAAATACAGAGGCACACAAAAACACACATATGTATGGAAGTTTGATATTGAACAGAAAAGGCACTGTAAATTTACTGGATGAAAAGAACCATTCAACAAGTTGTCCTGCAGCAATTGATTGCCAATATGGAAAAAAAAATTAGAAGGAAGAAAAAAATGAGATTAGACTCCTTATTCCCACTATGTAGGAAAGTCAACGGTAAGTTTATTAAAAAACCTAAATGTGAAATGCAAAACTTCAATAATTTTAGAAAACAATATAGGAAAATATCTCTATAATATTGAGATCAATAATTTCTTAAATAAGAACTACAAAGTGCTAATATAAATAAAGCTGATAAATGCAAATACACTAAAACTGAGGAGTTCTGTTTAGCAAAAAACACTAAAAAATTTTAAATATAAGTCACAAACTGGAGAAAACATTACATAGAATAACAAGCAAAGTATTCATATTCAAAATATGAAAAGAATGCCTAAATCAGTACTAAAAAAGCAAAGAACCAAATTTAAAACCAGAAAATAAACATGAACAGAGCCAGGCTCGGTGGCTCAGCCTGTAATCCCACGCCTTGGGAGGCTGAGGTGAGTGGATTGCTCGAGCCCGCGGGTTCGAGACCTGCCTGGTCAGGCAAAACCTCATCTCTACAATAAATCAAAAAATTAGCCGGGCGTGGTAGCGCGCGCCTGTAGTTCCGGCTACTCGGAAGGTTGAGGCGGAAGGATCGCCAGAGCCCAGCAGGTCGAGGCTGCAGTGGCCGGGAGCGGCCACTGCACTCCAGTCTGGGCGACGGAGTGAGACTCCAACTCAAAAAAAAAACAACAAAAAAAAACATGAACAGACATTTAGTGAAAGAAGAAACATGAATGGCTTGTATACATATACAAATTTACCACAGAGCCAGGTGCAATGGCTCTCATGCCTGTAATCCCAACACTTTGGGAGGCTGAGGTGGAAGGATTGCTTGAGCCCAGGGAGTTTGAGACCAGCTTTGGCAACATAGTGAGACCACATCTCCAAAAAAAAAATTTAAAAATTAGCTGAGTGTGGTGGCACATACCTGTAGTACCAGTTACTCAGGAAGTTGATGTAGGAGGATCACTTGAGCCCAGGAGTTTGAGGCTACACTGAGCTTTACCACTGTACTCCAACCTAGGCAACAGAGTCAGATCTTGACTAAAACAAACAAATAAAAATAAAATACAAATTTACTATAGCAATAGCTAATGAACAGAGAAATGTCAATTAACACATGCGAACACCATTTTATACCTAATAGCAATAAAAATCTGTCTCATAATGCCAAATATTGGAAGGGACATGACTCATTGAGAACTTTTACACTCTGCTAGGGGAAATGAAAGTGGACACAACTGCTGTGGAAATCAGTGTGACATTATTTTGTAGAGTTAAACAAACACATTCTCTATGACTCAGTAATTCTGCTCCTAGGTATACCCACTAAAGGAATCTTTGTACACATATGTGAGGAGACATGTTCCAAAATATTCATAGCAGCCTTGTTTATGATAGGAAAAAAGACCAGGAAAGAACCCAGATATCTATCAACAAGGAAAAAGAAGATATAGTCACATAGTGGAATACTAAGTATCAGTGAAAGTGAATAAACCACTACTAGATGGTTGAATTTAAAAAAATCAAGATACCATGTCTATACAACTCAAAACCAAACAATGTTTGATTATATTATAAAGAAAAGTAATGAAATGAAAATGATAAAATTTAGGATGATGGTTGTTCCTGAAGGAGAAAAGTAAGGAAGATATAAGTAGAGAGTAGTCCTGGGAATGTTTGATGGCTTTAGTTGAGTGGAAGATTAACAGGTATTTGTTTTATATTCTGCTTCAGAACTTGCATACATATTATATATATTCTCCTGTATACAGTAAGCATTACACTTTTTTAAAAAAAATAAAAGGGCTGGGCTCGCTGGCTCAGCCTGTAATCCTAGCACTTTGGGAGGCCAAGGCAAGTGGACTCCCTGAGCCCACGGGTTCAAGACCAGCCCGGGCAACTTGGTGGGACCTTGTCTTTACAATAAATAAAAAATTAGCCAGGCACGGTAGCATGCACCTGTAGTTCCAGCTACTTGGAAGGCTGAGGTGGAAGGATCGCTGGAGCCCAGCAGGTCAATGCTGGGATGGCCGTGAGTGTGCCACTGCACTCCAGCCTGGGCGACAGAGTGAGACTCCAACTCAAGAAAGAAAGAAAGGAAGGAAGGAAGGAAGAAAAGAAGCAGGAAAAAGAAGGTACTAAAAGACCACCCCTCTACCAGAGGGCTGGATAGTTTTATGATTGAGTTCAACAAATCTTTTTTTTAATTAAAAAATTTTTTAAAATTTTTTTTATTTTAAAGATGTGGGGTACAATTCAGGATTAGGTATACAAGTTGTCAATATACAGCTAAAGTTTGGGCCTCCTTTTGGTACCCACTTTGCCTGGTTTGAGATCAGGTACTCTTATTGATGTTGTGTCCCCCCTGTCACCCCCACCCCGGTAGTATCCTGCTACTGCCAATCCCTTTCTTAAAGTATTCTGGTAATTGTTCAGGGTCTGCTTATGAGTAAGAACATGTGGTACTGTTTTTTGTTTCTGTGATAGATCACTGAGTATGATAGACTCTAAATCCATCCAAGTTGCTGCGAAGTCCATATGTTTGTCCTTCTTTATGGCTGCATAATATTCCTTTGTGTATATGTACCACATTTAAAAAAAAAAAACAAACCAGTCCAGCTTTGATGGGCAGCATGGTTGGTTCCGTGTTTTTGCTATTGTGAATAGAGCTGCAACAAACATGCATGTGCAGGTATCTTTTTTGTAGAATGATTTGAGTTCCTCTGAGTATATTCCCAGAAGGGGGATTACTGGGTCATATGGAAGGTCAATTATTTCTAGTTCTTTCAGAAATTGCCACACTGTCTTCCAAAGAGGTTGCACTAGTTTGCATTCCCACCGGCAGTGTTCTTTTTTCTCTGCATCCTTGCCAGCATCTGTTGGCTGTTTTATTAATGATGGTCATTCTTACTGGGGTTAAGTGGTATCTCAGTGTGGTTTTGATTTGCATTTATTTGATGATTAGTGAGGCTAAGCACTTTTACATGTGTCTGTTGGTGCCTGTGTATCTTCTTTTAAGAAGTGTCTACTCATGTCTTTTGCCCACTTTTTTGTTTATTTATTTATTTATTTATTTTAACTTTTCGTTTTCTTTCTTTTTTTTTTTTTTTGAGTTGGAGTCTCACTCTGTCGCCCAGACTGGAGTGCAGTGGCTGCCTCTGGCCACTGCAGCCTCGACCTGCTGGGCTCCGGCGATCCTTCTGCCTCAGCCTTCCAAGTAGCTGGAACTACAGGCGCGCACTACCACGCCCGGCTGATTTTTTGATTTGTTGTAGAGATGAGGTCTTGCCAAGTTGCCCAGGCGGGTCTCGAACCTGCGGACTCAGGCAATCCACTCACCTCAGCCTCCCAAAGGCACGGGATTACAGGCTGAGCCATCGAGCCCGGCTGTATTTTCTAAGATTCTTATAGTTTGATGTTTTACGTTTAGGTCTTTGATCCATTTAGAGTTAATTTTTGAGTTGGAGTCTCACTCTGTCACCCAGACCATAGTGCACTGGCCGCTCGCGGCCACCGCAGCCTTGACCTGCTGGGCTCTGGAGATCCTTCCGCCTCAGCCTTCCAAGTAGCTGGAACTACAGGCGCACACTACCATGCCCGGCTAGTTTTTGATTTATTGTAGAGATGAGGTCTCGCCAAGTTGCCCAGGCGGGTCTCGAACCTGCGGGCTCAGGCAATCCACTCACTTCAGCCTCCCAAAGTGCAGGATTACAGGCTGAGCCACCAAGCCCGGCTAGAGTTAATTTTTGTGTATGGTGATAGGCAGGGGTCCTGTTTCAATCTTCTGTATGTGATCAGCCAGTTTTCCCAGCACCACTTACTGA
>CAUYQG010080269.1:0-34343 GCA_963574415.1 Tarsius wallacei
AAAAAATTAGCTGGGCATGGTGGCACATGTCTGTAGTTCCAGCTACTTGGAAGGCTGAGGCGTAAGGATCACCTGAGCCCTAAAAGGAGTGCCACTGCACTCCAGCCTGGGCGACAGAGTGAGACTCCAGACTCAAAAAAAACCAAACAAAAACAGGACAACCTCTTTCAGGTCCCTCCCACTGTGGGAGCTTTTCTGTCTTCTTAATAAATCCTACTTTCAAACAAAAACAAAAACAAAAAGGATAAATCTACAAAATAAAAGAATTTGGCTGGATAAGAAATTTATTTTTAACTGTATGAAGTTTCCCCACAGATCCTGAGAGAAAACCAAAAAGCTCTCCCTTTTCCCTCTCTGCCTCCAGCTTGACAACCCTGCTTTGGGAATCAGAGTCCCTCAGATGTGCCAACAATCTTGGCACAGGATCGTACCCTTTTTCATTCCCGACCCCATCACGCTTGACTGCCAAGCCCTCTCTCAGCACTGGGCCTTGGACTGAATACCAGGGTGAAGACTGTCTTATGACAAAATCTACATGCAGGAAGTTAAAATGTGACTTGTGTGATGAGGTCCCTTATATAACTAGACGGGACTCTACTGGGCATTAACTCCTTCATCCACCCCGGAGGTGGGGAGGGGACGGGACACATCTGTCTCCCCTCCTCTTGTCTCCAGCCCAGGCTTTAGCAGAGTACCGTTTAGGATGCAACAGGTTCACAAGGAGACAAGAAATGAGGAGCTGGAAGATGTGGACATCTGAGCAAGGACTGAAGGCCAACAGGGCGGTGGGATGTTGTGGAGTCTGTAAACCCTGGCTTCCCACCTTCCCCAGTGCCTGGTGTCTGATCCTTAATGGAAGGGGTTGAGGCTTGCGGGCTGCCTTGAACATACCCGCACGGATGTTCCTGCTTTTGGTCAGAAAGGTCTACCTGGAATGACTGAGTCACCTGCTATTGTTCCTGGATGTACCCCTTGACCCTATACATCTGGTGCTTGATAAACAAGCCTTCTCTTCATCCAAGATATTGTTTGACACTCCCTGGCTTCATTAGGAAAGACCAGTGGATCTTCTGTGCATCTGGGTCATTCTGCAAATGTTCATCTGTGTTCGGGTTCTGTGACCCTGAAGGTGAGCTCTTCCTTTTCAGAGCACATTGTGGAGCTTTGTGGACAGAAGTCTAATGAGTATTTGCTAAATGAATGAAGATCGGGGCAAGGGAAGCAACCAGCCCATCTCATTCACCACATCTCTCTATTTGGAGCTGGTCAGACAAATTTAAGAGGTAGCCCCCTTGTACAGGGAAGAGTTTAACCAAAGGCTCCAGTATTGGCTGGGTGTAGTGGTTCATGCCTATAATCCCAATACTTCGTGAGGCCAAGGCAGGAGGATCACTTGAGGCCAGGAGTTTAAGACCAGCTTGAACAACATAGTGAGACCTTGTCTGTACAAAAGATACAAAAAATTAGCCAGGTGTGATGGCACGTAGTCTAGTTACAGGGAGGCTGAGGCAGGAGGATATCATGAGCCCAAGAGTGAGGCTGCAGTGAGATATGACCATGCCACTGCACTGGGGTGACAGTGAGACTAACACACACACACACACACACACACACACACACACACACACACTGGGGTGACAGTGAGACTAACACACACACACACACACACACACACTCGCACACTCGCACACGCATGTGCACGCACTTCAGAATTGTCAAACCATATGCAGCAGCAGTCAGACTACTCTTGGCCAGCAATAAGCTCTTGAGACCCTTGGATCTGACCCACAGGGCTAGGATATTCACAGACACAGGAGAGACTTCGACAGAAAGCCATGACCAGGAGGTGCTGGGGCAATGTATAATCAGTATGGCACTGAATAAAAGCCTCCCCGGATTCTCTTACCTGAACAACTAGTAGTAACTAAGAAAGAATCACATTTGAATACTCTTGTTCCCTCCTTATCTCCAAATAAATGGCCATGTGCTGGGAATAGGGGACATATCACACAGCCTTAGCAGAGACTCACATTTCTCCTCGACCCCTGACCCCTTCGATATTTTCCCTTTAAGCCCTCCCACCTGAGACATCTTTCAGGCCCTGTGAAGGCAGATAATGAGCTGGTGGCTCTGGCAACAAAGGGCCGAGAAAAGAGGTCATAGTGTCCACTCTGTGACCAGGCTACTGGTGTAGTGAGGTGCATGAGATCAGTGGGCCGGGAGTGCTGTCCAAGGAAGCCTTGCCTCTCATCCTCACCCCTATCAGGGGTCCAGCAGTGTAGAGGAGGTAAAAGGGTCCAGGCTGCAGGACCCCATAGTTTTGTCCTTTCTCCTCCTTTGCCTAGTAAGTGTGGCATGGAGTTGAGCCTGTGCCCTCCCCCACTGTGCCCAGAGGGTCTCTTTTCTTGGAGTACACTGGCAGCCCCTGCTTATTCCTTCTCCCTGGCTCTGCCTACGGCACCATTCTCCATGCTCTGCACGTTAGTGGGTCAGAAGGGAGAAGGTGAGATACTGTAGGGGAACAGCTGAAGGTGTTCTCTGAGCCAAGGCCAGACTAAGTCAACAGGCATCTGTCCCATGGGCCGAGATATGCAAAGCATGTATGCAAGCCTTGGGCCTAGAGGTTACCTTGCTACCTGTGGCTGGGGTTTCCCCACATCCACAGGTACTTCTGGAAGTCCTGCTGCTGGCCCAAGAGCTGCAGAGGTTCAGCGGCACCATAACTGCAAAGCCTGCCTCCTCCAGCAGGGTGTGTCCACTTGGTTTGATGAGTGCTTCAGATGGGTCCTGAAGGAACTGGAGACCACTCACCTCCAGAGGCTGGTGGAGGGACAGTTCTGGGTTCTGGCTGCAACCTGTTCTTTGTTGTAGAACGTGGGGATAAGTGGTAATCTACGTTCTTCTCCACAGGAACCAATGCCGGGAAGCCTAACCCAATTCCAGTTGGTCCCCAGGCCACAGCCAGATCTTGAGATCTGACCATGCCAGCCCTGTGCCACATGCATTTGGAATATAAGATAATCGTCAATGAGCACAATGCTGTGCTCAGGTGGGAGGAGGGCGAGGGTGGGAAGCAGCGCCAGGCTGTGAGCCACAATGCCTTCCTGTCTCTGCAGAATGAACCAGGCTCCACCTCTGGGCTTTGAGAATGATGTTGGTAATCAAATCTCTTAACACACCCAGAATGCAGATGAGAACACCCACGTGCTGTAGGTGTCCCTGGAGACCAGACCAGCACCAGTGTTGACTGCAATGGTTTCTTCAGGCAGTTTGATTGATGGAGGCCCCAGGACTGGCACAGACAGACCTTAGCATATTGGGGTAAATGTTAATCTTGCCCTCCCTCTGAGGTCTGTAACCGTGTACTCCCCACCCTCCTTCCCCCAACATATGTGACCAGCTACTCCTTCTCTAATGGGTACATTTGTGCCAGGCCACTCATCCAAGGTGCTGGCAGTCCCATGTGGGGAAGCAGGGGAGCAAAGGTGATCGGGTTGTGAGCTGATGATCATTGCTTTAACACACTAAGCATGGAGGCTCACAGAGAGAATAGGGGACAGTACCTACCAGACCTAGGTACTACCTGGGAAAAAGAACATTGCCCAGGCTCTGAATCCACTTTTTGGCCTGTACCAGCTTCTATCAAAGCAGACAAAGATGAGAAGAGGGAAGTTTTGTGAAAGGAGACAACCTCTGTGGCTGAGCTCTGACTTTCTTCCCCCTGATTCTGGTGATCAACCCACCTCGCTCGAGTACATCCATGAGAACTGGCTGCATGGTCAGGGACATTTCTTATCTGCTGGAGTCACCACTCTGGTGACAAGATAAGAAAATAAACTGTGGTCTCATGCCCTTAGACAAGGTTGGATCCTGCCTGGGTGACCCACATCCATATCTCCACTCTAGGTCTCTCTTTGGCTTTAAAGCTGATGAAAGAGCACCGGCACCATTACTGCTGGAACCCTCCGTGGAGGTGATCCTACTGTGGGTCAAGGAAAGAATACTTTATTTATTTATTTATTTTTGAGTTGGAGTCTCACTCTGTCGCCCAGGCTGGAGTGCAGAGGCACACTCCCGGCCACTGCAGCCTTGACCTGCTGGGGTCCAGTGATCCTTCCGCCTCAGCCTTCCAAGTAGCTGGAACCTCAGGCGCGCGCTACCACGCCCGGCTAATTTTTTGATTTATTGTAGAGATGAGGTCTCACCAAGTTGCCCAGGTGGGTCTCGAACCCACGGGCTCAGGCAATCCACTCACCTCAGCCTCCCAAGGCGCGGGATTACAGGCTGAGCCACCGAGCCCGACTGAGTTCACGTTTTTTATCCTTATTTAACCTATTGAATCACTAGTACAGGAATTATCTAGGCTGAAATTATAGAATGTCCCACCAAAGGAGTTATTTCAGACACCAGTAGGAGTAAAGTAGGAGAAACACTTTTAGCTTTGTCACTACAAGTCACTGAAATAGAGAAATATTTTTAAACTGATAATAAAATACTTTATGAATTGTATGTGTTTATAAGGAATCTCAGTATGTCTTCTGAGTTTTGTGATATGCAGAGAGAAAAGATAATAAGTGCCTACTTCAGAATATAGATATTATTTCATAGATTCGATTTGCTTTTAAGCCTTTCAACTTATAAACCTTATTTCATGATACTAGATAAGAAAGGTGGAAAGTGATGAATTTAGAAATTGTAGAAATGGGGTGAAGAAAAAAATGCAGGCTACCAGAATTGTAGATACCCACTGGGAGTGACTCCTGTTACCAAAATCAGTATTTTTATTATATTTTCTTCTTTGAGTACTCAGCTTAAGTAAGGAGAAATTTCCAAGGTTACGTTTTTCATTAGAGAAGGAGCACTTACGGTGTATGATATTAATTAGGCATATAATATGATTTTAAATAAATGACATATAAGTTAAATTTGGATTTTGGTTTAAAATTTTTACTTTTAGTCTTTCCTGCACATAATTACCTAATATTTTTCTACCATTGTCAATATTGTCATTTTCATTCTGCTTATGGTGGGGACATTTCTCAACATTTGACATGATCCCAAACCATCTAAAATTACACACTTTTCCTCATGTCCTCATTCTAAATCTTTGAAATTACATAAAATGTTTGAAATAAAACTGGATGGAATTTTAAATATTTAGTTTAGACATAATATTTAAATTATAATATTATTTATACACTGAAAATAACTGTATCAAAAATATTTAAGACTTTATTGAAAATAATATCAGCCAGCCGCCCTCGGTGGCTCAGCCTGTAATCTTGCGCTTTGGGAGGCTGAGGTGAGTGGATTGCCTGAGCCCTCAGGTTCGAGACCCGCCTGGGCAAGCGAGACCTCATCTCTACAATAAATCAATAAATTAGCTGGGTGTGGTAGCGCACACCTGTAGTTCCAGTTACTTGGAAGGCTGAGGCGGAAGGATCGCCGGAGCCTAGCGGGTCAAGGCTGCGGTGGCGGGGAGCGGCCACTGCACTCCAGTCTGGGCGACAGAGTTAGACTCCAATTCAAAAAAAAAGAAAGAAAAGAAAAGAAAAGAGTATCAGCCAAGTTAAAAAGAAGAAGAAGAAGAAAAAAATTCCAAACTGAACAAGGTTATAACCCAAATCTTATTGAGAGAGGTAGATCACATATAACAAATAAAACAACTGAAAGAAAATGCTTGGTATTCAGCCTCTTCCTCCATCCTTACTTGTTTTAGAGTCCATAAATCTCAAACTTGCCAGTCATCTGTTACAAAACTAAAACATTAAACACCATTATCCACCAGAATCTTTCATCTTCAAATATCAGCATGCTAAGAAAAACTTTAAATATCTCTGAGTCAACTTGCATCGTCAAATCAGAAGCAGAACAACAAAGATGCTGCTAGACACAAATTTCTCCCTTGTCAGAGAATCAGAATAGGAGCAGTGGAATTTTTTTGGTAAATTTTATCCTTAAATTTTTTTTTCCAATTCATATTTGTGTTAGTTATACTCTCTTTCAGAACAAGAAAGAGTTTTGTTCACTCGAGTTAACTCTAGTACATGAGAAAGTGAGAGAAATCAAAATCTCATTTTGTGGCTGGGCCTTACAGGTATCCAGGAACAAGCAGAACATTACATTTGATGGGAACACAGAAATGTCTACACAGCCTTCTCAACTCAGAGACTAGAAAGCAACTGTGACAAAATGTACTAATATAAATGTTACTTATAATGATTGCAGGTAATATGTATTGATGACTTACTCTTGCCTAGTAGTAATATTAGTTTTTATTTAATACATCATATTCTGTGTCTGCAAAAATTGCATATGCTGGTTGCTATTATTTCTCCATTTCCTTGTTGAGGAATGGAAATGAAGCCAAATACAGTAGCTGGACCTAAGTATTATAGCTAGCAAATAACTAAGCCGTACTCTTGCCATTTGATCCCAAATCTACCCCATGACAAATCTTAAATAAATAATAAAACTTAAAGCTTCTGTCTCAGTTACCAAGTTTCAAAGTCTCTTTTTATTATTCTGATTAACCACTTACCTTCCTACCACAGGAAAGTGTACCAGATTTTTCAGATTACTTACTGTCATCTATATGGGACAGCGTTTTTGTATTAGACCACATCATTGACTGACTTGGATCACGTGCCTATTCCTGGTCCAATCGGCTTTGGCTAGAGTGAAGGGATTATGTGAAGTTATCAGGACAATACATTATGAAGAATCCACTTAAAAGATTGAAACTTCCTCAAAAGAGCAGCATGAGTTAGCAGGCATTCTGAGTCTGATCTCTTGGGAATATTATTTAATCAATATTTTATACAAACTTTACAGAAGTATTTCCCTAACATCGATTCTACATTTCATTAGTTTCTTCATGCATTTTTTTATGTTGAGCAAAATTTTACAGTTAGATTGAACTTTTTAATATTTACTATATTCTACCTGCCCATCAAGGAATTGAAATGTCTTTTATTTAAATTTTTGATTTTTGAAACAGAATTACCACAATGCTGTCGTTTAAATAATGAAGGAGAAATATGTTTCCTTAGTAGTTTTTCATAATTTTTACCATAATTAAAACAGTTATCGGAAAATATCTCTAGGACACATAATAACATTAACATAATGTTGTTTATCATTCTAAATCAAAGAAATGTTAAATATCTTTGGGAAACAAAAACATAAATGTATATAATAAATAATAATCAATATGTTAACATACAATGAGATATTGTGCTAGCATACTTATTTCTAAATTGCAAAAATTGAAATTAATTCTGTCTTCTTTGAATATAAAATGTGGTTTGAGGAGCTCATGAATTTAACAGATATGTAACATGGCACTTACATTTTTATCTTTAATATTTGTTATCTAAATGTTAACTTGTATTGATCTCTCGTTAGTTGTTAGGTTTTTAAAAATATATATTTTATAGTAGTTTAAACACTTAAAATTATTCAAAAAATTATTTAATTATAGTGGGAGACACTTTGATCATATAGAAGTCATACTTTATTAATAGATAATATCAATTAAATCACGGAATTGTTAAAATTTGCTTACATTCTTACCTTCCCAATTACCTGCAAATAATCCTTCAAAATATATATATTATCGATATCATATATTTTGTCTCAGCGTATCCATAGAGCTTGCTGTCCTTTCTTTTATAGAATATAGATTTTGTTATTCATCATCTGGAATTATCTTTGATAATAAGCCAATGGATTTTTAAAATACACCTACCCACTTTTCAAAAACAAAGAACATCCAGTTTACAAGAAATCTTAAAATTTTCTTATTTTATGGAAAAAGTAATTTTGTTGTGATAACAATATGATTTTGGGAATAATTTTTATGACTTAAGCTCTGAGAAGGAAGAAATGTAAATTCTCAAGAAGACTGAGGATCCAAATCCTACAAGTTGAAAGATTGAACCAACTAGATTTTTGGCACACTGAGTTATGTATAACTGATTAAAAAGTGATAGATAACTTTGATGTTAACTTTTTATGTATATGTATCTGTATAATATATCTTTAAAGATATATAAATATATGTATAAAGATTATACATAAGGATATAGATAGAGTGACTGATAGATACAGAAATATAGATATATAAAGTACATATATATGTAATTTTTAACCAGTACTTACTCTATGTGTATGTGTATTTTTAAAGAAAGTATGATGAATTTTAAAATGAATTCTATTCTATCTTTAGGATATGCCAAAGTTTTCTGTACCTCCCCTTTCTAAATTAGATTATACTTCAAATATATTAATTTTGATGCAATATGAATTTCAAGGCATCAAATGAAAGAAAACTTCCTTTAATTTTCCATCAAAGTTGATGCCCAAATGATATCTAACAAATTGACTTTATAATGTTCCACTGTCTGTTGAAGGTGTGGTTTTCCTTTGTTAAATCTCTGAATTCCCCCATGGCATTTCTCCTGTATGACATTAAGCACATGATGATACCTAGGTCCCTACAGTGGTCTTATAATGGAGGCAGGGCAAGCAGAACCAGAGCTGTGTTTTCCTAAAACAGAGAAAATATTTTTATTCCCCTGCCCATTTTAAACAAATAACACTCTACAGCATAGAGCATGTTATACCCATAGTAAAATCTATTTTCAAACGTTTTGGAAAATCCTATTGAAGATTTATATGGGAAGTAAAGGGACAAGCCTCTTTCTAAAAATTGGTCAGCCATGCATTTCAAAAGAGCATTAGGAGGATTACTCAACAAAGGGACTTCTAACTATGAAATTACATAGGTAGCTGCCTCTGGGCAGCTTTGAAACTATTTTTCTGGGAAGGTTATTGCATGGTAAGAATATACCTTAAGAATGAAGTTATGTCTTAATTAAAACCTAAATTTTCTCCAAAACGAAAGATCATTTATATGACAGGTACCAGGATGCTTAGAGTTCATAGAATTTTTTCAATAATTTCTCATCATTTGGGTCTCTTAAGATTTGCATGTCCTTAAAAATGATCAGGAAGTGTGAAGGAAATTTTTTGAGGTCAAAAGAAATGCAAGACAGTAGTGGGAAACTGCGGTTGGGGGGATGGGAATCTGCCTGGAGAAGTGGGGGGTACACCTCATCAGCAAGGGTACCCCCGCACAATGAATATTTGTGTACCTAACCCTAAATTGTATCCCACAATTTTAAAATAAAAAATTTAAAGGTGAAAAAAAAAAAAGAAATGCAAGCATTTTGATGATAGAATCTATTGGACTCATAAGATGAAATAAGTGTAGGATAGGGCATGAGATAAAAGTAAGGTTGCAATATAAATTTTGACACTGTAATAGGAAGACAATTTGTCAAAAATTCTACAAATAAGTTCTTTTGAAAAATCTCACTTTTACTCAATAATTTATTTTTTTATTTTTGAGATTAAATGAGACATTTATAGTGTAGTAAAAAGGTGCAGGAAACGAAGCTGTGGTTCCAGTCTGTCCCCACTCAGTTAGTTGGCCGTTAGCTGTTTTCCTGCTGAGGCCCTGTCAATACTTTATTTTTAAAGAGAGACAACTGACCAAAGTTTACTTGAAAAGTTATAATTTTTAATTTTACCTACTTCTAAAACTTTTGAAAAATATGGAAAGTGCAAATAACCATATGCTATGCCTGTACTAAATTTATTATGTAGAATTATATTTACCAATATGAAAGTATATCACAAAATATTTTTGAGTGAAAGGTAATATATAGAACGATGTATTGAGTATTTTTGGAAGAAAAAAAAACTAACAAAAAACCTGACAATTTATGTATATTTTTGTAATATTGAAAACTCTGCAGAGATGTATAAAAAAAAGAAAGCAGTTATTGTCCAGAAGTGGTCAATTCCAAAAAATTTGATTTTTCTTTTCATTTTTGATTGTCCTCTATATTCTTCTATTTTAACTAAATATAATGTATGCAATTAAAATACCTCTAAAACTTGAACTACAGAACATAGTAACACTAATTCATAGCCTACTGACATGACTTAATATGTGCTTTGTTAAAGTATACTGTTTCTCAATGATTTCTTTATTATGAAAAAAATGAGCAAGCATTGGTATAATGTGACAAAATGTGCATTTATATCTCTTCCTGAAAATATTATGAGACTTAATTTATTTTCCTTTAGGTCCCCACGGCTACTAATTTTAGCTTTCAAATAACATTAAAATGTTGCATTCGACTTTTTCTTTTGATAAAGCAATAATTATTTTTATGAGAATTCATTTAGATTCTCATGGCATTTATCTTCCAAAAATATATACTTAATTATCAATGTTATTTATATTTATGTTTGGAAAACCCATTGAACTTTTCTTCATATTTCACAACTACCCAGATAACACAGGCTCAACTACCTAGGACCTCTGCCCACCATCACAGCAACCAATAAAAATGCTTTTCTCATTTGATAGTTTAGGGTTTAGATATCTATTTGCAAAAGGGTCACTGGTCTGTAAAAACCATTGCCTCACTTTCTTTTTTTTTTTTTCCCCTAGAGGATTTTCATATAATTTAAATACTTGTTTGCTCATGGTGATGAAATAAAAGAAGATGGAAAGTTCATTTCCTCCATGTTTTTGATTCGGAAGAAATCATAAAGGGGAGGCCTTTGGTACTTCAACCTCCTTTGTTCCTAATATCCAGTCTTTTAATTTATGCTATGCCTTCATGATTACCCCCATCTTCACACATGCTTTCCTTTTATTTGTTATTCACACAATTGTAAATAAATTATAGAAAAAGATTTACTTTTCATAGGAATAGTTGTTACCTTTGTAGAGCTGAGATTCATATACACGAAATTGTATGTATCAGTCAGCAGGTGGGAAAGATTTGAGAAGCAGGAAGCATTGAAACCTGTTTAGAAAATATAAGGTTGGTGCCACATAGTAATAGTTTTATGCAGGGTGAGTACAACATACTTATGTGATTTCTGAGTTGGTTTCTTTAGTGCAGCATCACTAACCTTTGTTTAATCTTAAACTTAGCTTAATATAGGTTACTTGCTATCCTCTTAGTATGCCATGTTTCCCAATGTGATCTCCCTTTGTTTTGAAATGCTACCCTCCATCTAGGCGGTCTAACAATTTTACATTTGTTTATTAAAATGCTTAAAAAAGATCTTTCTTGGGATGCATCTCTGATGACTATATCCGTTCTTTTGATTGGTAGTACAATTACCTAACATACTGTGGCTAAGTCATAAGGATATTATTAACATTACCTCAAGCCCCAAGTTCTGAACACTTTCCACCTCGTCATCCTCACTGTGTTAGCCATCTTCCTCTAGCTTATTCCCACTCACTCTCTCAAGATGACTGTGGCTGCCCAAAATTTAGATGCTCACAGTCTAAAGCAATACAGGGTCACTCCTACTCCCATGGTCTTTTTTTTTTTTTTTTAATAGAAAGGAAACCTTTTTCTAGGAGAGTCCATATATCTATGCCCTAGCTTAAGGAAAATTGGGAAAACAAAGATTCAACCTTCCCTACACCCATAGTTGGAAGTGGAATTTTAAAATAACTGTTGAGTAGACAACTGACAGTATCTATGGCATACCTTCTCCTCATCTCAACTTCCAACTCCCCAGTTCAAGTTATTCCATTTTTATTGCTCTTCCAACAACACTCCAGACTCACTTATATTAGCACCTACCTCACATTATTGTAAACATTTATATTGTTGTCTGCTCTGTTACTAAACCATCAATAGCCTGTGGGAGGAGACCCTGTTATCTCCATCATTATATCCTCATTGCCTAGTTCAGTCCATAGTAAAGGAGTATGAAATAAATGAATACTTTTAGAACCTTTCAAAGTAGGAAATAAGAAACTTTGATATATCTTAAAATTAGAATAGGAAATTGAGATAAATAAAATCATAGTCTTTTTCATCTTTGAAAAGACATTAATGGTTAAGACACAGCATAATGGATAAGAGATTTCGCATCATCTCTGTGAGAGCCAAAGCCTAACCATCTGCTTCATATATCACTAAGTCTAGAGATGAGAAAAAAGATGTGAATTTTGGTATCCCCTGGGATATTGGATGAGGATCATACAGGATTTAGAAAAAAAGAGCTTGCAAGGAAATGACAATTATTTAGGATTTTTCTTTTACATTTACGAGTGAGACATCAAAAATTTCCCCTTCCTTAACAATATGTTATACTTCTGCTGATTCATTTTATTGGACTTTTGAAAAAAGATCAAGTAAAAAGGAAATAAAGCATTTCTCTGAAATTTCAGAAAAGAACACACAACTGCAAAGCATTAACCTAATCATAATAAAAACTCCAGTCAACCGTGTTAAATGTATCAACTGAATATATATCCCTTGTCTCTTACTAAATAAAAGACAAGGTTTTTACTCTGGTGTGTGTGTGTGTGTGTGTGTGTGTGTGTGTGTGTGTGTGTGTGTGTGGTGGTGGTGGTGGTGGTGGTGGTGGTGGTGGTGGTGGTGGTGGTGGTAAAGAAGCAGTTTTCAATAGGTCTATGCTGAGTATGCTGAGTGCTTTATAATTTTCCCTACTGCTGCCTAAAAAACACAAGAAACCTACCAGAGCTTAAATGATCAAAGAAAAAACTGACTTTCTCTCTGAAAATTAAATGTCAAATTGAATTCGAAATGTTTACAGAGGTAGTTTTCATTTGTTCATTATGATAGAAATGATAAATGAGCAAAGCTTCTTCCTGGGGATAATGTACTTCTTCAAATTTTCAATTTTGTCTTAGTTTTATGTAAGATGTTTTTGTGAGTATGAATTGCATTTGCAGCTCCAAAAACACTTGGTGCCTAATAAGGCATAGCATGATTACAAATTTGGGAGCTGCCAGTAGAAGGTATAAAAATGTAGAATTAATTATATTTTTTTATAATGGACATTACCACATTTTTGCATTTTTCCGTTTCACAAAAATAAAACATGTATATATACATGTTCACACACATATATATAGTTTCCAATTCAATTCATTTATCTCTCAGTCAGAAGTGTAAGGTATATGAGAGTTTACAATGTTAAAATTTTCGTATGTACTTCTGGTCATTATTGCTGTGTTGATGTGCTTGTACTGATATTTGACATCAGAGAGAAGAAAAACCATTTTATGTAAAAGTAGATAGTGCTGAAACTTAGAGAAAGCGACTTAGGAGAAATAGGCCTTTAAATTAACCGTAAACTAGCTTTCAGCTTGCTTGTTTCCTATTCACTTTATCAGACTTATAGTTGTGATTTCTTGGCTGTGACATGAAACTAGGAACTTGTTTTAGTTTCTTTTTGCTATTGTAACAAATCACCACAGACTTAGTGGCTCAAAGCAATACAAGTTTATTATCTTATAGTCTTGAGGTCAGAAGCTTAAAGAAGGTCCTCAGGGCTGAGTTCTTTTGAAGACTCTGGGTGATGAGCCTTTTCTTTGCCATGACCAGCTTCTAGAGTCTGGCCCACGTTCCTTTTCTCTTGGCCTCTTCCTCAGATTACCATAACCTCTGCTTCTGTGGCACTCCTTCTTCTTCCTCTCTGACCTCACTCTGACAAGAACCCCTGTGATGATGTTGTGCCCACCAGGATAATCCAGGATAATATTCCCACCTCAGGACCCTTCACTTCAGCTCATCTGAAAAGTACCTTTTACTATGTAGGGCAATATTTACAGGTTCTAGGAATTAGGATGTGGATTTCTTTAGAATGTCATTATTCTGCCAACCACAGGGCTCTTAATAAATTTTTTTCAAGTTTAAATCATATTGTTTCATTTGTCTCTCAATCAGTCTTAGTTTCAAGAATAAATGAACTCTAACCTGAATTGTTCACCAGTTTTAGAATATAAGAACGCATGTACATATTGTGTGGGTTTGTGTGCACATGTCTGTAGAGTAATTAATTTTCTAAGTTATCAATAATGTCTCATCTTGACAAAGAGAATTATTGATTAAAAGTCATGATATACTTTTGAAATAGGGATAATCTTCATTAATTAATGTCCTTAAAATTCAAGTCTCTGCCATTTTTTCAGGATGGATTTATCAAAGATAAATAATACCATGAATTATGTTGTATATTTGATTTATATACAATAACATATGAATTATATTGTATAATGTTTATTTTTAAATTAACCACTCATTCGGTAAATATTTATTTTCTTGGCAAAATAAGCTGCCCTAATCCAAGCTTTTTGATTACCTTCCCTCACCCGAAACCCTCAAAACATATATAATACAGACTTTTTTTGTATTCCTATTAAATATAGACTTAAAATGGTGAGTTACATTTTTACCTTGAATTACAATACTGATATTCCTTAAGGAATTAGCTTTTTTAAAACACTCTCATTAAGATATTTGGTTACATTACCATTGCACACGAGCTATTGTAAAAGTCTAATTTTCAGTAGTCTTTAAGAGACTCTGGAGGATAACACTGAATCTCTCTCAAGTTTGATTTTCAGTGTTCACGGATGCTTTCATTTTATATAGTGTAGTCTTTACCATTCAGAGTATCTTATTTTAACCATGGGAGAACTTAATTTTATTTTAGTGATTAACTAAATCAAGCTATTTATCATTCTGAAAATAAAACACAGAATACTGGTATTGTTTTGGTTTTGCTTTTATTTCCTCTCTTTGCAAAAGATAGCGTATCTCAAATGTGTATCATTCCTTTGTGTTGAGAACAGTCAATATCTTCCTTATAGCAATTTGAAACTATATTATTGTTAACTATAGTCATCTTACAGTGGTACAGAACACTAGAACTCATTTCTCCCATCTAGCAGTAATTTTGTATCCTCAATGTCTCCTTATCCCGTCCTTCCTCCTACTTTTCCCAGCCTCTAGTTTCCTCTGTTCTACTTTTCACTTTTATAAGGTCAACTTTTTTTTTTTTTTTACCTTTCACATATGAGTGAGAATACGTTGTGTTTAACTTTCTGTTCCTGACTTCTTGTTAGTGCAGATATAAAGTCTTAAGACAGAACTCTTTACTCTTCCAGGAATTCATCATGCAGTAGGTACAATGCGTACAGCACAGCACAATAGGAGCTTTCTGGTGTTTTGAGTAGAGTGTTGTGGAGCCAATGATAGAGGAAGGCAAAGTTCATTGGGAAAGTTTCCATGAAAGGAGGTAAAATGTCATTAGACTTTAGTGAATGACTAGAATTTTGTTAGATGGGTATTCCAAACAAAGGAATAAAACAGTAAAGTCATATAAATGATACACTTAGGGGAAGTGAATAAAACAGTAAAGAGAATTAAAAGAGTATGCTGATAGCTGGTCGAGGTGGCGTGTGCCTGTAGCTCCAGCTACTTGGAAGGCTGAGGCAGAAGGATCTCCTGAGTCCAGCAGGTCGAGACTGCGGTAGCCGTGAGTGTGCCACTGCACTCCAGCCTGGGTGACAAGAGTGAGACTCCAACCCAAAAAAAAAAAAAAAAATGTATGTTGAATGGTAAAATAACAGTAGGAGAAAGTACTGGAAAAGAAGGACTATAACCATATCATGAAAAACAATTTAAAAGGAATTCTGAGGAATTTATTTGTCATCTACATATGTACATTTTTCTGGAGTAGCTGAATATAAAGGCAAAGGATTAAGATACCTCTTGATATTTGATAACTAGCATTATTCTTTTAACTTCACATGAGCTTTATCAAAATTTGAAGCTGACTATGTAATACTTTCTGTAGGTCTCACCATAATTTGCTTCTTCTGGTAATGAATTCATTGCCTGCTATATGAGACAAAAGGAAATAGAACCATATTTCTCTTTAGCAGTTATGAGTGGTGTGTTATTAATCATCCTACATTTAAATTAGCAATGAGACAAAGAGATAATAAATACTATCGGTTAACCAAGTTCTGAAAATATGTCACAGTACCTCCTTAATCCTTAGCTACTCAGGAAGTTGTGCTTATTCTTGTTTTGTTTTGTTTGTTTGGTTTTTTGAGTTGCAGTCTCACTCTGTCGCCCAGACTGGAGTGCAGTGGCCGCTCCTGGCCACCGCAGCCTCAACCTGCTGGGCTCCGGCGATCCTTCCACCTCAGTCTTCAAAGTAGCTGGAACTACAGGTGTGCACAACCACACCCGGCTAATTTTTTATTTTTTTATTTTGATTTTTTTGATTTATTGTAGAAATGAGGTCTTGCCAATTTGCCCAGGCGGGTCTCGAACCCGCGGACTCAGGCAATCCACTCACCTCAGCCTCCCAAAGCGCGGGATTACAGGCTGAGCCGCTGAGCCACTGAGCCCGGCTGCTTATTCTTTAACTTACCTACTCTTTAACCTACTTTATAAATTTCTTTATCTGTGTCCCCAGGAATTTAACTGTTCTGTGTATATTCTTTACCTGTAATTTGTAATTAGCTATCAGAGTTCATCGTTTACATTTCCTTTAAATTTGCCTATAGTGCCCTATTATGCATTTAATAGACAGACAATGAATTTGTTGGTAAAATAATATTCTCATTAGTATGAGTCAACTTTTAAGGAAAGCGGCATAAGATTACTCTAAATTAATCATGTGAAATATTCAAGGAGCTGTTGGCTACATAGTTGTTCAGTAGATCACTATTGATAGATATGTTTGTTTCAGTATTTGACTTTGATAGCTTCTGTTGTTTAAAAAGGTAAAAATTAGCAATTCATCCTGATATTAAAGTAAGAAAATATAAGTTAGCTCATTTGTGACAACTCATGTATATAAAATTTTTCAGCTATGATTATGTCAAACTTTAAAAAATATTATTTATAAATTTATATTAAAATACATGGATATTTTCATGTAAGTGTAAAAGAATTATCATACTAAGCTTTTCTCATGACAGGATAAATCCAAACTCAGTAAATTCTATAGGCTATGGTTGTCCTAATCTTTTCATGTCTTTTGATTGCGATAATCTATTATTATAAAGAGATATACATGGTACTAACTTTGATCTTCTTCCTTAGGGATGTAAGTGAAACTGCCTTCACATTCACATAAGCTCCTTTTTTTAATTACAGTGTAAAATACTACATTTCATACAATAGGAAGACATTTAAAATAAGATTAGTTTGACTATCTACGAGGCGTGGGATGAAGCATTAAATAGGATAAATGGAAAACATACATATATACAACATATTTAGCTTCTGATTAAAGGAACTCAATCCTGTGAATGTATTTTTAAGTAATCACCTTGAAACACTGCAATTCATTCATTTGAATCCTATGATCAATGCTTTTAAAAACTGACTTTGAAACAGAGTATGTGGTTGAAAATAAATAAGAAGGTTATAGCAAGCTATTCTTAACCGCTGTTTCCTAGAGTGATAATATAAAACTGTCCCCAAAACTGCAACAATGCAAATTGTCTTTAAAGGTTGGAGCTTGCTTAGCAAGCTGATAACACAGGCTCATTAGGCAAATCCCCTTAAGTCTATCTTACTCCTGAAAAAAAAAAAAAAGTCATTTTGAATCATGATGGATTTGTGTATATGTCTATATACATGTGAGTATGTATTGAGGACGGGCGATTTGCATATTTTTCCCAAGGGGTTTTCTTCTGGGATTTTCCCAGGGGATTATTCTACAGCTAGGTGGATATTTGGACATTAAATACAATAAAATGAACAAAACAATCAGCTGTCAAATATGTACTTTTCAAACTTAGCAGCATTCTCATTGCTGTTGGAAAGTAATCTTTTCATAAATTTAGTCAACTGCTTTTTTAATTCCCACAGCAATATTCTAAAGTGTCACCTTCCTTTCTAATTCTACTTACCTCAAGTTTCAAAAATCAATTCTCCTTCTCAATTTTTTGAGAAACCACATCTAAATAAGAATATCTTAACTTTCTTGCATACCAGTTAATAATCTGTGATTTCATTGTTCTATCATTTTTCCTCAGGGTGAGTGTCTCCATTGTTTTTTAGGTCTTTATTCCATCCCCATGAATTCCTCTTGAATAAACTGGCTCTCTTTCATCTCCTCCTTGGGCCCACAGTCTGTTTTCCCCCAGTGATATCATTCCCTCAGGGACAAGTCTACTTCAGGTTCTCTCTCTCTCTCTCTCTCTCTCTCTCTCTCTCTCTCTCTCTCTTTCTCTCTCTCACCTCACTTTAATTTTATGTGCATCTATTCTTATAGTTTTCACTATCTTCTTACAGTTCTAGTCCTCTTTATAATTTGAGTCATTCTCTTGAATTATACTTAAATATTTCAGTCTATTGAATATTTCTTCTTGGATGACTCGAAAGCATCTTATTTTCGAAAACAGTTGAAAAGTCATACATTTGGGTTCAGATATCTGAATTTAAGAATCTGGAATGTAATGAGATTGTGGGCATGATATTTGACTTCAGTTTTTCATCCAATAGTCTTGAATTTCCATTCTGCCAACACATGTATCCCTACAACCATCCCCCTCTCACCTGGATTATTGCAGGAACATAATAGTTGATCTCCCTGCTTACACCTTCACTTCACTGCAATTTATTCTCAACACAGTAGCCAGAGTGATTCTTTTAAGTAAGTCAGATTCTGTCACTCTGTTTTGAATTCCAATGTTTTGTTTTTTAAGAAAAACTAAAAACCTTCATCTGCTCCCCTCAACCTGATACTTGCCAATGACCTCTTTTTCTAATTTCTTTTTCTTCAGTCACCTTGACCTCCTCAGTGCTTCATAAATTTTCCATGAACGTCTTTAGTTCATAATCATTATCACATGGCCTTGTAGACAACTGGGTGTCACTCTCACCCATTTAAAGCCTTTATTCAAATGTTGTACTCTCTGTTACTTATTGTCTAAACACCCTGTTTAAAATTATACCTCTTCCTGATCTCCAACTTTTAATCTCCATCTCTGTTTTATTTTTCTCAATAGGGTTTATCATCTAAAAATACTACACAACTAACTCATTTATTTTGTTTTTGTTTCTATCCTCCCACCATAATGTAAGATCCATGATGTCAGTAATCTGCTTTTTAAAATTACTATATATTTCAGTGCTGAGTAAAATTTCAATAATTTTAAGTAATATATAAATAAATGTACAAACTAAGATATGGGTAGTGAAAGTGTTTTTTGAACTAAATATCACTGTAAAAAGACTAAGTATTCCCTTTATTATTTCACTCCTTGTCATGAGCACCCACTTTTTTTTTTCTCTCTCTCTATCTATATGTCCTATCTTTGTTTTGAGACACCATTCAGTCAAATTCTAAGGCTATTTACTTGTATACATGTTTTAACCTTTCAAATATATAGTTACCAATTCTTAACTCATTTGGTGCATAGACTTCATCTGAGTTCCCACTGCCATATCCTATATCTTGAATTCTTCTCTAATCAATAGCAAGAGTGTCTTAGCAGAACTTTGCAACATGTTTTATTATTAAATGCCCTTTCTTATTTTCCATGCCTTCAGATTATATACAAAGTGCTTCTCAAGGCAATTAAGTTTTCTCATTACTGATCCTATGTTTTTGAGACATTCTATCTCAACACCATGAATGATTCCTTATGAATTTCTTTCTTTATTTGTTTGTTTGTTTGAGTTGGCGTCTCACTCTTGTTACCCAGGCTGGAGTGCAGTGGCACGCTCATGGCCACTGCAACCTTAACCTGCTGGGCTTAGGCGATCCTTCCGCCTCAGCCTTACAAATAACTGGAACTACAGACACACGCCACCAACGCCTGGCTAGTTTTTGTGATTTATTGTAGAGACGAGGTCTCACCAAATAGCCCAGGTTGATCTCGAACCCCTTATCTTAGGCAATCCTCTTGCCTCAGCCTCCCAAAGTGCTGGGATTACAGACTGAGTCACCCCTCCCAGCCTCTTTACTTGTTTATATTTTCATTAAGTACTGATTGTTTATTCAGCCACACAATATACAGTGATATTTCCCCTCCATGTAGCAATTTGTTATAGTTTGAAAAGACTGAAGGAATAGGAAAATCAAGCATTTCCAGAAGGTAGATCAAGTGCATAGTAGTTATAGACACAAGGAACATCTATTCTAATTTTTATGATAGACTTGGTTTACCTTTGCCTCAGTGTGATTATTAATAAATCTTCTTTTATTCTCAGAAGTCGATCAGTTTGGTAATAAATTATATGGTTTTTTTAACTATAAGCAAAATAATTTGAATTTTGTTCCATGCTCTTTTTCTACATTAACTTCAAAAGTTATGAGACAGCCTAAAGCAAAATGTGAACACACCTCCTTTAGCATTGGGGTATACTTATGAATATCACACACCATTGCTTGGTATATAAAAAAAAAACAGATTATGGGTTTATGACCTAATGTCATTACAATCTCAGTAGAAAACTTTTTTTCTCTCTCAAATGTATCACAATAATTACTATCTTAGCAAATATTTACTCTAAACCTTGAGACTATATTCCATTTATCCAAAGACTACCCATCTTTAGAAGAATGCCGACATCCCAAAACTATTTTTGTATTTGTCTCCATCTGTCTCTACCTGTGGTCTCTCCTTTTAGCACTTTTTGGGGATGGTAGGTTCTATTGGCACAAGTAGTCTGTTGAATCCTTAAAGATAAAGATTAGCTTCTACATCTTTGATTCTGCAGCATGAAGTCCACAGCCAAAGACAGAGTATACTCAAGCAACTTGATGTAAAGAAACAACAGTTGTGATAGTGGCAGAGATGAGTGTGGTGTTGATGGCGAATTTATGGAAAATATAACAGGATAAGATAAAAAAAAAAGTCAGAAAATATAGTCTGAAACTGGAAAATGTTAAAATTTCACCCACATCTGTAGATTAAAGATACATATGTTTGTAATATGCATTTACTGAAAGTTATGAGACTGGTATCGAGCAGGGGGGAAGTTGAGAGAGAAAAAGGAAATATACACCATATTTTATCAAATCTTTGATACCATTCAGTGTAAAATATACCATTATTTTGTATATGGCTGGGAGAAATTGTCAGTTAAGCTATGGCCTAATATTTTCTTATCACCAAGAATTTTTATTTAACATTTATTGAAAGAGCTCATTGAGCCTACTTAATGATATATTTTTAATCTCAAATTATTCTTATAATATATATAACAAAACTACAGTGGAATCAAATGGCTAAGGTATTCCTAATGCTTCTTCACATTCAGAGGCCATAGATTATAGAAGACATTCCTACTGCAGACATGTTAAAAGGTAAAAAAAGATTGAATTTTTAAGTGGACTTACAGGGCATAAGGAAATATATGTGAACAATGAGATTCTGGTGAGTTTACTAAGACTTAAGCAAAGATCCCAAATGTCCTGAAAATATAACAGGATAAGACTTTTTTTAAAAGGAAGAAAAATAGAAGATGTTTTAGGCACAGTCCATTGTAGAAAATTTGAGTTAGAAAAACAGTCTTATGGACATTATTATCATTTTTGCTGTCCAGTAACGGAAGTTATCACCTTGAAAGTCATGATGAAAAAGGAAAGAAAATACTTTGATCTTGGATATTCAATTCATGTAGAGACATGAGGCCCAAGTATTAGGATAGATGGTTAAGAACTAAATAGTCAGAAATAGAGTTTAATTGCAATGTTTAACTTACTACTGATTTTTCTTTCTCTCAGAGCAGAGAAAGAAACTAAAATTTCTATGCTCAAGAGTTTTGCTTTGATTCAACATGTTATATAAAACTGACTTGCTAGAATATCTATATGCTATCTTTGATCTGTTAAAGCCTCTGGTCATAAACACAAATAGAATTTTTAACTATTTCCAGAATAGATTGTTCGAGCCTATAACAAAATCAAGTCCATCCAAATTGTGTGCTTGAGCTGAGCAGCTAAAATTAATATAAATAGTTGGCTTATCTTTGCTGCTAAATAAAAAATGTGGATCACATTCATGTACGTTTTATGCATTGCTTTTTCACATTTCATCTTTGTACTGCTCTTGTGTTCATGTTCAGATCATTCATATTTTATTTCAAAACATTTTCATTTTCAGATCAGCAGTTGTGTGATCCTGGTGAATTTCTTTGCCACGATCATGTGACTTGTGTCTCCCAGAGCTGGCTGTGTGATGGGGACCCTGACTGCCCTGATGATTCAGACGAGTCTTTAGATACCTGTGAGTAGAAAGGTTCTCATGCCATTCAGATTTACCTTACATGCAAAACTAAATGTCAGTTGTTTTCACTGATGACTGCTGTTCTAGTTGATTTGGTTTTGTTTTGTTTTTTCAAATAGCCTAAGAAACTTGAAAACTTTTGTTTGGGCCTCTTTAAAATAAGTATGTAAGGAGAGCATAAAATATAGTTTTGTAGTATGAATTAACTTATGAAGGAAACAAAATGCGAAGTTAATCATTTCAACGTGATTGTGTTAATACTAGAAAAAATGACTTGAGAAAAATTATTATTTAAAACATGGCACTAAAAGGGAATAAGAACTTCTGCAATAATTTGTCTCTCATGGTTTGAGATAGAGTAACATATAGAAGGAATATCACAGACGTTAAGGTTTAGTTCCCATATTATTATTATTAATATCTTAGGACACTACACAAATTATTGTGCATATTTTTTGAACCCGAAAGACAGAAACTTTATCCATCATAGAGTAAGAATCTTTATAATATCAGATTCAGAAGCCCAGATTATACATGGATCCTAAATATAGTTGTACCACTGTAACGGAATCCGCTGAAGGATTTTTCCATGTTAGAATCACTACTATAACCGAATTATAATAAATAATATGACCATAGCTAAATATGCCATACTTTTTTAATGTCCACTTATCATAAGAAATATGAACCAGTCTCCTAAATTTTAATAGTGTTATTTCTAGCATCTCTAGTATCACTCTGTGCTCCTCAGGAAAGCATGCATGCAGATATGTCAATGGCAGTTCCAAAGTAACTAAGATCGAAGTGAAAAAAAAATTCATCATCTTTATTACCTAATATTATAAAGATAACAAGTATTCCATTTTCCATTTTTATCTACTTGTTTACAAGTATTCCAGGCAGTTTTGATGAAAATTTTACTGTTAGAAAACAGAGGCAAATGCTTATTAATTTTCTTTTCTTTTTTTTTTTTTGAGTTGGGATCTTGCTCTGTTGCCCCAGCTGGAGTGCAGTGGCACTCTCAACCACCACCATAGCCTTGACCTGAGGACTCAGGCTATCCTTCTGCTTCAGTCTTTCAAGTAGCTGGAACTACAGGCATGTGCCACCATTCCAGGCTAAGGTTTTTGTTTGTTTGTTTGTTTGTTTTTTTACTGTAAAGACGAGGTCTCGCCAAGTTGCCCAGGCTGTTCTTGAACCCCTGGACTCGGGTAATCCTCTCGCCTCTTCCTCTCAAAGTGGGTGATTTCAGACATGCGCCACCATGCCCAGCCTTATTTTCTTTATGTCTGACAGTCTTTTAAAAGTTTCTCAAAATGTACTTGAATATTTGAATTGATTGCTTCTCTGCTTTGAGCAGATCAGGAATAGTTTGTAGTCATTTACTACATTTATATTTTCACCAATTTCATCAGTTAAATTCTGAAAACCTTTAGAAAACCTTTACTAGATTCCTTACAGTATAAAAAAGATAGTAAGCAAGATAAGTTTAAAAATGTATAGGAAAAATTCTAATGGATAAGTAAATTGTGATAAATCCATATAGGGGACTATTATTTGGCCACAAAAAGGAAAGAATTACTCACATATCCTTCAACATAGATTAACCTTGAAAATACTATGCAAAAGAGAAGTGACTAGTATATGAAAAGACCACGTATTTCATGATTTCATTCGTATAAAAGATCTAAAATAGGCAAATCAACAGAGACAGAAAGTAGAGTAGTGGTTTTGAAGGGCTGGGTAGGATGGGCAGTGAGGGAGAGAATAAGAAATGACAGTCAATGAGTGTGAGGTTGTTTTGGGAGTGAAAAAATGTTCTAAAATTGGATTGTAATGACGGTTGCACAACTCTTTGAATTTATTTTAAAAGCATGAAATTGTACATTTTAAATGGATAAATTATGTGGTGTATGAATTATAACTTAACAAATGTGTTTAAATTCCAACATTGTACATATGGGTGAAAATGGTATGGGAATGTGAAAAGACAACGTTAAAACATGCTTTGGCCTTGAATTTTATAAGAAGCAGTAAGACCATATTACAATGTCTTAACTTTTTTCAAGTTTTACCCTTTTCTTATTCAAGTGCCATCTAGAAATTCTTTCCTCATTATCTACTAGGAAGGACTTCTGTGACACAATCAGAGTACAAGTCAAATACTTTAGTTTTGAAAGTGCTGTCTTGAATTCTGCCCTGATCTTTCTACCAATAATGTGATGAGAAAAATGACAGAGATGTAAAATAGATTTGTGAAATTCATATGAAGAATAGACAGGTTGAAGGGACAGTGCCATGGAACTGTGCATGGCACGATGCAAAAGCATTTGAGAGTAAATGGCAGCATGGCAAACCTGGGCAGGAGTCTCCTTCAGGATAGTGAAAATAGAGAACAATAATGTTCTCCTTTGTGCTCCAGAGGGAATGGAGTGCATTTGTGGTCTAGAGAAGCAGTGAGAGCCTGTATAGTCAATAACTGTAGTTCAGAGACGCCTTAATGAATCCTAAAATGGATGAGGACAAATATTCCACCTCCCTCCCGTAACCCTTTCAGGCCTTTAAAAACATGGCAGATACCTAGCAGGCCCACATCTGTGGACCAGACTTGTGTATTCTGGACATTATCCACCGTGATTGATTGGGCATCTGCTCTTGAGAGAGGAGATAGAAGTTGGTTAGGCAGAAAGGGAGGGTCTCGAGGAGACTTAAAACCTGCAGGAACACCCCCTGCACCACTCTCATTATATAATTGTTGGCTGAAAATGTGGTTAAGAACATCCTATCTACCCAGGATGTACTGATAAAAGGGACTTTTTGCCGCTTAAAGACAGGTGCAGTAGCTTAATCAAATATCCTAACTTGACCTTGGCTTAATATAATATCATTAACATAGGATTAGCATTGAGGTTTTATCCCCCCGAGTGGGCTTTTCTGTGGTACTTATGGGTAATATTCAAGATGGTGTAGCCTTGGTCAAGGATTCGCATGCGCAGTAAGAGTTGGGTCTCAGGAAGTAAGGAGTGGATGAGATGTAAATGAAAGAAATGCCCCCAGAAGAGATAAAAAACCTCCTAGCACTGGGTAACCCATTTCGGGCTGCCTCTATTCTCTGGAGAGCTTTTTTGCTTAGTAAACTCTTTCATTCATTCTTTTGGTGTTCACATTCCTTAATCTTCTTGGTCGTGGGACAAGAACCCGAGGTTGCTGCTTTAAGCTTTCAAAACTCCTGCAACACTCTGAATGGTCAAAGTCTTTATCATAATGCTATTAAATATATTGACAATCCACCCTAACCAGAAGATAGATACCACACTGAATCTGGGGGAAAATTAGGCCTTCAATTCCCAGAGATGAGAAACTTTTAGCAGCCAGAGGTCTCAAATTGGAAATTGCATGTTCGATTGTTAAAAATAGAGGTAGCTTTGTGTTAACTTACTTTGTAAAATAAAATTCATACTTGCTCAAGGTATTTTTGGAAGTTTTTAATTATATAGCTATTTTCTTTTCCAATAGAATTTGATGAATTTAATTTTAAAATGTTTCTTCATTTTGGTCATTCTTATTTTATCCTTTAGCATTAAAATTGCTGAATATCTTTAAAGGCAACATGAAAACTGTTCTTTATCAATGTAGTCAAGTAACAAAGCAGAGAAATAACTATTTTCCTACCTGTTTTATTTATTTAATCAGTGCAACGTATTTAAATTTACATTTAATTAGCCTGTTCCATATAAGTGGTTTTAGTCAGTACCAATTGAAATCTGGACAAGCATAGAAGAAAGACTTTATGAAAAATATCAGACATTTTCAAATTTAAATTTTTCAATCCAGATGTTCACGATTGCCATTTTCTCTAATCATAGCGTTTTGTAATGTGTTGTTTTAGGATATTCACATGCAGTCATCACTGATCTATGTAAAATAATTGCATAAATTTATAATTATATGAATGTATACATTTGATGTGAAGGATAAATTCCAAAAATGGAAAACCTTAAAGACTGATTCTTAGGAAGGATAATTTTGTGCTCAGTATATGAACAAAAGCATGCTATCATCTTTGATTTGATGACAAAGTATGTTGCATCTACAAAATATTAGATAAAAACAGCTGACGCAATATAGTTATTTTTCCTAAATTCACTTAGCCTTAGACCATTCTAGCAAGGAATTTATTATGACATTGTGAAAGCTCTGAAGTGACATAATTATAGCAGGAATTAAATGAATACTGTATAGGAAGAGGAAAGGCTTCACTTGTAAAACACTGATGACCAAAATGTGTTAGAAGAAAAACATACATAGGGAAAAACAAGAACTCCTGGAAACTAAATGAAATTTAGATATTTGAGGATCTGAAAGTTTAATAAACCCACATTTTCCTCCTCTTCTGTGTTGGTTTAGGCCCAGGCTCTAGGGGTATTCTCAAGTATCCATGAGGCAGGATTTAGATTTCACTAGCAGCAATACACACAGCAAAACTGTTGTATGAGGTTGATTTACAACTAAGCTGATTGCATGTTGGGATGAGTTATCTAAATATGAAATTGGAAAATTTTAATAATTTATAACCTTATCATTGGGTATGAGAAATGACTTTTAGCCATAAAAATGAAAGCCTTTACTTCTGTACATTATTTAGAATAATTTTTCAAGTGTCTAAATAATGACTACACCATTTTTAGGTTCTATGAGGCAATGAGAATAGAAAATCAGGGAAATCACCATCTTTCTACTCATTGCTTTCAACCCAGTGTTGTTAGTGTAGTGTGCAAGGAGAATAAAAATGAATAGTGAAAATGTTTATTTGGGGGAATGAAAGCTTGGTACCACCTGTGGCAGGGAAGTCTTCTTGAAAGAGACTTTTTTTCTGAGGTATTCAGAATGTAATTCCTTCTAGGATTTTCTGTTGAATGCTTAATGATACTTCCTTTTCCAACAATCAGCTCCAGCTGATGTATGATATTTTCCGGAAATCTGACGTCATTATACTTAAAACTAGATTCTTCCTTTTTAGGTCAGAAAAGTATTTTCTATGCTATATCTTCTTTCCTATTGCTCTGCAGCGTCTGCCTTCAGGGAATCACTTTAGAGAATTCTTCGATCACAGATCATGTTTGGACATAATGACTCACTGACCAGCAAAGGAGAATAAAAATATTGCACAGGCAATATCTGCAGCCTGTATAGTTGTTGCTATAAGTTGTACATTGACTTCTCTGTCCTGTCCTTCTGCAGGGAACAGCAAGCTTTTTCTGTAAAGGACCAGATAGTAAATATTTAGGCTTCACAGGCTTATATGATCTCTGTTGTATGTTCTTCTGTGTTTTTGTTTGTCTTTCAATTTGTTTGTTTTTAAACATTCTTCTAAAAAGAAGGAAGAAAAATATATCTCAATTTACAGTGTGTATAAAAACAGGCCACAGGCCAGATTTGGCCAGCTGGTTATAGTTAGACAGATCCCTGTTGTCGTGTCATAGCTGAACTATATCTGCTATACAGTTTTTGGGGCAGGTCTCTGCCCGGGCATTGTTGCCACACGGAACAGCATAATCCCACACAGTGAATGCAGTAGCACTGTGTGTGCACCCACTAGTCATGGTGCCAGACTGAGGCAATACGATACACTCTACATAAGATTTCTTTTTTTCTATTTTTACTTACATCCTTATTGGTCAGGATTGCACTTGACAACATGTTATAGAAATAGTAATGTAACCAAATATGGATTTACTTTCTTCATGTACAAAGTTGTGAAAGTGGACAATTCAGAACTGATGTGGCATCTCCAAACTGACAGCAGGCTTCTTCCATCTTTCTGCTCTGGCATTCTTAGCATGAGATGTTAGTCTTATATCTGTAGTATAACTTCTCTTCCTCTAGTAGATAATTCCATTTCTGGCAGAAAGAAGGAAAAGGAAAAAAGGAAAGGCAAGTGCCAGTTGAGCCTCTCCATTTGTCAGGAAAATGATAGCTTTTATAGAAAGCAAGCCCAGTTGATTTCTGCTTAGATCTCCTTGGTCAGAACTGATTGCATGGGGGATGGAGCTATGAGTATTGTCAACAAAGCCTGTTGCTTTCCAAAATGAAATTTGGGTTCTGCTAGTAAAGGAAAAGGGGAGAAGAGATATTGGGCAGGCAAAGGCACTTGTTAACATGTACAACAGTGCCCCATGACTCTTCTGTTTCTTTGTATCTGCTGCCTGGTGGGTAGTATGCACCATGCACGATCAGGGCTTCTGGATACCAACTGCTTGGCTCCAAAGCTCAGGTTTTCCATATGAATGTCTTTGTTCTGGGCCTCTATTACCCCATCTGTACAATAGAAATGACAATACTTTCCTCACAGTAAAGTTCTAAGAATAGTGTCCTTTAATATAGTAAGATTCTGTCTCCACTCTATTACCATAACTGCTTTCCAGATGTCCAGAGCTCTGAAACACCCTACCTTGGGGGTCTTTTAAGAGACCATCGAACTGCAGCCTCTCAATTGACTTTCTCCATTGTTACTCAAAACCTAACTGAAAATCAGTTTTAGTCCCCAAGGAAGTGAATAGGAAGAGGTTTAATCTACTGCATGTGCTAATTCAATTTAAATGGTAAGCAAGTTTTAATAATTAGGTGTATGACACTTGAAACTTAGGACAAATTTAATGTTTAGGGAAGGTAACATTTTCTAGAAACTCTTCCCCAAAAAATCAATGTTGAATAATTAACTAAAGTTAAAATACCTGTATTAAAAAAGGCATTAGCGAAAAATCTTGACACTGCCGTCCTGAAATGTAGATATCATCTCATTTTTTTTAAATGAGGAAATTGAGTTTATGATACTTGCATACTTTCATAAGTTGACTGTTATTAGTGAAAGCAGAGTTTATATTTCTTTGAATATGTCCTCTTTTTTAAAAGTACTAAGATAAAGTAAGATCCAATTCCTAAAAGAACACTTTAGGCCACCTAATTTAAAAATATAGTATCATTTGAGGATCATGGAGGGCCATCCCAACAGGATTGGTTCACCCTGGCTTCAGGAATGGTCAGTTCTAATTGAACAATGCAGTGAAAAGAACAAGTCTCTTTGGAATAGGAATCAAAGCATTTATTAAACACAAAAATGGCTATAAGTCAGTAGGTGATATGTGAATCTGTATGAATTGGCCGGTGCTTCTATTATGTTGCCATTGTTGTGGGATTTTAAACTTTATTTAGATAGTAAGATTTTAATGAACTTCTTATATTCATACACTGACCTTTCCCCTAGGCTATAAGGTAGAAATCCTTTTATAATTTCCTTCTAAACTTTCTATCTTTGACATAGGTCAGAGAAATAAAATGGAATTCAGGTGGAAGGTTATTAGCAAACAGACATTGCCCTTTAAAAATATATAGTAGAATAAGCCACTGAAAATAGACTATAGGAACTATAAAATAGATGGAAGTATGGTCTATGTTTCTAAGTAACAGTGATTTAGAGGTCACTTTGGAATGAGCTAATAAATGAGAATCACAAAGCTAAGCTTTTTGTTAGGTAGAGAAGCTGAAATGATCTTACGGATTAAAGGAGAAAGCATATGCGACCCATGAGGACAGTTTATGTCTCTTTCAATTCTTTTTGTTTTGTTCTTCATTTTATTCTGAGTCTCCTCTCCTCAGCAGTACAGAGGCCAAAAAGCTTCGACCCTCCTTTAATAATACAAAGATTCACTTAAGAGTTGATATGAAGAAGGAGTGGTGGGAAGGTGAGGAAAAGTGTAATTGTGAATGGAAAGGGCTTGTCTAATGTTGGCACGTTTCCCTAGCACAGTGGGGCAGGGTAGGGGATGACATTTCTTGTCATTCTACTCCCACCATATGCTAGCCTGTCTCTGAAAGTCTACCTCAGCACTTTTAGAAAAGAATTGATTGCAGACATAGGTGATAGAACTGAACACGCTGCAATTCACACAGGCGGAGCAAAAGCCTCACCTTTTCACTCAAGAAGTCACTGCTTTTTGGTCTTCTGATCCAAAATCACAGGTCACAGAATCAAAAAGGACACTTGTTCTTCAGGCGGGCCTATAGACTATAGGGAATGAAAACTTTGAAATGATGTAAAACAAAAGGAGAGAAATAAAATATAGGAATTCTAGAAACAACTCTGGTAAAAAATCTCCTTGGCTTAAGGGATGATGTACTGTAAACAAACGCTCTTGCTGGGTTCTACAGAGACAAAACTGAAGCCTGTGCAAGGAGTCTTCCCAGAAACTATTCAATCCATCATTTATCTACGACTAATCTAGCTTTTGGGGTTGGGGATGAAGACTTCTTACCTTTCATGGGTGAGCACATTTCTTCCCGGAGGACATCTTATTCTTTATAGTCAGTGTATAAAATTTACATTTGCCTTTCACTCAGAAGTGCTTCCAAAATGACATATTTTGCTAAATGAAGCACTAAAGAATGTTGTGTTCTAAGAACTTATTTTTAATGGCAATGCCTTTCTCTCTCTCTCCCTTCCCCCACATCTTCCATAATCTTACCCTGAAGGCAAGATATAAAACTATACTCTATGCCTATGGATTTTTCAGTAGGACAAAGGGTATCATCAGTCTTATAACTGCCATATTGGCTCTGTTCAAGCTTAGGTAGTGTAATGGACTTTGAGTGATCATTTTTTTACTAAAAACTTTATAACATTAGCTTTCCTGATTTTCAGGATGGCAGAAATTGCTCACAAAAGAAAAAACGTTCAGGAAAAATATGTGAAAATAGAGCTTAGGTAGGAGGGTACCAATTTAGTGAATGTGGTATATAGCAATCCACTTACCTTACAGTTTATATTTTGTCTTACTGAAGAAAGAGGTTTTAGAAGGAAAGAGTCTGCTCAAATTATTCACTCATCAACCTTGAGAGGTCAGGTACACAAGAAGGGAGAAGCCCTCAGCTGAAACTTATTTTCCTGGGTACCCAGCTGAGAAGAAAACAAACAAATACTTCCCAGCACTTCTGACTGAGTTGCCAACGGAAGAGTAATTGCTATTATAAAATACTCTTCTTAGAATTCAGCACGAATTCAACAAGAAGGTGACCATCTGCAAGACAGAGAGGCCTCAGAGGAAACCAACCCTACTGCCATCTTGATCTTAGTCTTACAGCCCCAGAACAGTAAGAAAATAAATTTCTATCATTTAAGCCACCCAGTGTAAGGCATTTTATTATGACAGCCCTAGCCAAAAAAACAACAAAAAAAAATTCTACTATATATCTAGTAAATTTCCATTTAATTTTATGCCAGTGTAAGAAAAATTCAGCAATTAAAAATTCCCTGTATTTGTCTTGAAGATACATGCTAAATCTTATTAAATTCTAGAGTACTAACATTATAATAGACATGAGAGGCCTGTTAAAGAAATGTGAAGTGAAATCACAAATCAGTTTCTGATGGAATAGATAGTTCTATACTTTTAAAAACACCCAATTTAACTATACGTCATTATGCAAATGAAAAAACATTTCTCCATGGAAATTCAGTAGATAATGTACAATAAATGTATGTGTGTTTTTTTTTTTTCAAAATTGATGGATGATGGGTTGCTCCAGAGTTTTTTAAGACAGATTTTCTTGACACCTTCTCCTGGTGATCTAGGACATGGGTTTAGAGGTGCAGTTGGGGCTATCTTTACAAATCTATCTGGATATAGCACAAAAAACAAACTTGGATACTTGACCTAAGTACTGTTATTTTTTTTTAAGGAAAACAATAGAATTGCAGAACGGATAACTACGAGTCAAAGCATGTATATTAGTAATGTTCTATATTAGGTTGTTATAGTACATATTATATCATTTTAATTTTTAATTTTGAATTGATTGTTAGGTTAGGCAATAAAGTAGTATGTAATTTGACAGTAAAAAATAAATGTTTCTTTCTCCACATGGACATTTGGGGAATTCTGTTACATTTTACTTCCAAATGTGCATATACTAGACAATTCAATTTTTAAATAAATGATATGTTATGCATTTTCCCTTAGACAGTGATGAAAATTTAGTCATCAAGTTAGATTTCTCGTATATAGATGATTTTTTTAAAGAAAAGTAGAAACCATTTAATTGATCAGTAGCTATTTCTTGAGTGACTACTGTGTTCAAGGTGCTTAAAGTCACGATCCTTTTGAGCACATAAGAACAGCAACCATTTATCCTGTGCCCTACCATGTGCCAGGTCTTTAACCTATGCTAGTTTATTCCTCATTTATCTATTCTGGTTAAATGCTCTTCTTTCCATGTTAAAGAAGATGATGTTTATGGTAAAAATGATGATGATGACAGACACAAAACAGATGATTAATATGAGCCATATGTTATGATATGAAGCCTTGTGTAGATTATCTCCTTTGATTCTGACAACACTCGATCAGGGTGTCAGGTATAGTTGTTCAGATTGTGCAGGATACCAGGATGACAAAAAAAATCACAAATAGCGTGGGTGTATGTATTTTCTCATATATGGGAATAAATTATCTTGAAAAGGAGGCAACATTTTCTAATTTGAATGAAGGCACTATAGGAGCTAATGATGGCCCTGCCTATGACTATTCATGGTCTCCTTTTATATATGATAAAGATAAAATACAAGATAAGTAACTTGCTAGAGACCACAGTCAAATGATGGAGCTACAAGTGAACACTGTACAGTCTCCCAGATGAGGCAAATGAGGCTTAGAGAAGATAAAGAGATTCTCAGGGAATTGAGTGACTAATATGAGACAGGTCTTATGGTTGATGTTGGGAATAGCAAGACTAATATGCTAAAAATGAAAGACATGTAAGAACAGCTGGAGGGAGAAGCTATGTTTATAAATATGTATATGTTATTATATTCATAATTGTATAAAGTTAACATTTATATATGTATGTGTGTGAGCTTTAGGTATGTATATGAAAAAAGTAATCTGGAAAAAAAAGTTATATTCTCTTATCTTTTTTGGCTCACACATGCTTATAACTGTTAAGGTCCGGATAGGGTGAGGGCAGCATGTGGTGGGGAGGCACACAGCACCCGTAACCCAGAGATCTGAGTAATTGCAAAGAATTGCAACACACAAAGAGGTTAAGAAAGAAAAGTTTATTTAAAAGTAAATTAAAGAGAGAAAGAGAAGGGAAAGAGAAGATTCACCTCCCCAAGGTGGGGGAGGGGACCAAAGACAGGAAGCATGGCGACAGCCACAGCTCAAAGAGTACATGACCATACCAGAGTCTAGCAAGGCAATGGCCATTGGCTGCTTGTGGTTGAGTCCTTTTAACCATTCCCCTCTATGGGGGATGATCATTAAGGTGATTGGGTGGTGGTCTGCCCCATGTCATAACGAAGGGACTGGCAAGCACAGGTACTGACGTCTGGTGATGGACAGCAGGCAGATGGGTGGGTTTGTCACATGATTGCTGCCATGATGGGGTTTACCCGTGTCACATAGGTCACAAAAGGCTGATCAGGTTAACCCTGGGGGGGAGGGGCGGTCTGCAAGAGATTTGTTAGACATTTGCAATTCACAAACTCAGATATTTGCAACATACAAATACCTTGACCAAAGATGGGGTGGTCATATTATTACTTTTATAACTTTGATCAGCCAAAGGGTGACCTTTGATCTTCGGCCTCGACAAGGAACCTGAAAGTTTACTAGAGATTATTATGCTAAACCATGAATGGTTGGACTGTCCTGGTCTTGCATCTGATGGAGATTTGATAAGGGGGGATGGGATAGGCTGCTGCTTGTCTTGCAGTAGAATGTCTAAATGCTTTCTAATGACTTTGCTGGGGCAAAAAGACTAAACTAAGAATAAGCTAAGTTTCTTCTAGGTTTCTATAGGTACATTTCATTCCCACCTCTTGCAATTTTAAAAATATTCTTATTTATACCTGGGAACAGGGATGAAGGTTAGGCTTTTGTAGCTACTTTCTGCTGTACATGGAGCGTAGAGATGTCCCTACCTGTCTAGAGCAAGAGGAGGGGATGAGAGGATAGGAGTCCATGGTGTTAAGTATTTTTAGAATTTGTATCCAAAGTATTGACTATAAGAATTAATATTACTGGCCGGGCTCGGTGGCTCAGCCTGTAATCCCGCGCCTTTGGGAGGCTGAGGTGAGTGGATTGCCTGAGCCCGCGGGTTCGAGACCCGCCTGGGCAAGTGAGACCTCATCTCTACAATAAATCAAAAAATCAGCCGGGCG